>CALSBZ010033864.1:0-10233 GCA_943591055.1 Gobionotothen gibberifrons
GAAAAAGGTAGATTTTAGATGCAATAATTAACAAAATAATATCCATGACATAAAAGGCCATGTCACAATTAACAAGGAAAACTAAATTGTCATATTATCCCGAAAATCATCTAAATAAAAATATTTTAAATGGCACAAAACATATTGAATGCACTACAAAAAGATAACGTGTTTCCTTTATGTAAAGCAAAGACCTTCATCATCAGCACAGAGTTAGGTGGGTTAAGATCAGTGATTTTATTCCTACTTTCAGAATATTTATAATATTTATTTCACTTGTTGTGTTTCCTGCTGTTGGAGTCGGCAGGCCTGTATTAATTATTCTGGCAATTAATCAGACCTACTAATTGACCTAACAGAAGCTATTGAGTCCATGTAAGTTTACTGCCAGGCTCGGACCCACCTGGATCAGCAAGGTCTCACCTCTACTAACTTCTGAAGAACCAGGTTTCAATTCAGACGACGCACTAAATCCATCTAAGAGATCCCGTAGGATTCTGGTATCTGTAATGAGGTGTGGTCCTGACTAAGTGTGAGTGAGGCAGTTGTGCAATGTTACCTTAAAACAGGAAAGGACAGCGCAGATTTATTTTGATGTATCCCAGTCCAAAAGGGTGGGATGATTTTATTTGAAGAAAATGGTCCACACTTTTACAGGGTTTTTACCTTCTCTCGCTACAATGTGACAATCATACAAAATATGTCATGCTGTGGTAAATTACTAATCAAAAACCTCAATTCATAGTTTTACATTTTTTATTTTATTTGGTAAATCGCTCTTCAACTGTCCCTCTTCAGTTGTGATATTAAATTCAACGGCCCTCTTCCGTTGGTAATATTAAAATGTCTTCAAGAGTACTTACCAAAGAAAAACCCCGCTCTGAAGCTTTCCCTCTCTCAGCTATAGAGCTTTTATGCTCCACACAAGGACAGAAAACCAAAGACACACCTTCTTACCCATATATGTGGGGATGACCTCTGGTGTGTGGGACTGGACAGATCCAGACTTGTCTCCTATGGTATGGCCTAAACACATTTTGGGGCTCCAGTACTTTCCATTGAGTCAGGGGTCTCCTCTGTACAGCCTGCTGTGAGAGAAGACAACTGTCTCCTCTCTGCTAAACAATGACACCCATAGTGATAAACTATAATAGGCTTTAACCTGTTAAGCCCTGAGCCTGTTTTTCAGGTCTCAGGCTCAAAAATGACATTCCCAGAACAAATGACAATAACTTCACTTCTAAAAGGGGTAAATTAATAATCTTTTTTCTCAAAGCAATGACAAACCTGTGAGCTGTATGTATAATAGTCAGAATCGATATAGATTTTTTAAATTTTAAAGTAAATTGAGATTGAACATAGTAAAAAAATGTAAATTATAGTGACCGTCCAAACATAAACCATTATTTATCGTGAAAACCACCCTTGAATGATGGGATAGTAGACTAAAAGCTTTAGGAATCCAAACTATAACATATAATAAGTTGCCTGTATCAAGGTTGAGGCAAAACAAATGACATTTGACCTTTTTAGAGAGGTTTAGCACAAAAAAGAACACCTTTGGGGTCATTTGGGTGGATGTGGGTGTATTTGTATTTGTCGATATTGATGATTGACATCTCTTTTGAACAGTTGGAGCCAATAGAATCAAAGGGAAAGTTCCACATACACACACACACGTTACCATTGAGTCGAAAGCTATCTTACGCTCTGAAATCTGAAAACTGAAAGCTAGGTTTATTGCTGATGGATTATCAGAAATCATTTCAAAGTGACACAGACACATTGGATTAACCTATGGATTAACCTTCAGCAGCGTTTTTATCGTTTTAATGCCATTGAACACAACTTTTGATCAGAAACAGCAAAAGGTAAGACATATTGCCATGTTTCCTCCGTAATGCTATGTATTGTGATGTCTGGTTTTGATCGTACAGTGATGATACTTATACCTATACAATCTGTGGAATCTCAGCTTGCTAATCGATATCTTGTTTGTGCAGATCCGATAAGTAATAAGGGTATTTTAACGTGAGTTCTGTGTGTGTTAGCATTTTAGCTCAGGGCTCATTTAGACGCTTCTTGTGAGACTTGTGCTTTGTTTTGGTAAAAATGGTTCGTATCGTCAGATAGCTGAGTTTCTTCCCGTTAAGTGGGTATGACACATTAATAGGTTTTTAAATGTTAATAATTATTAAGAACGTTAAGAATTACTTAGAACCCCAATGCCCCCGGTAACGGGGGCTCTCGGACTTAACAGGTTAAACTACATTTTCCAAACCACTTACATTTTGTATATATTGTGAGTGTCACGTTACATGTAAGTTTCGGTGTTGCTCCTATAGGCAATTGGCTTGATTGCAGCATATTCATGCTGTTTGTGTTTTCATTGGCCAGTAGAGGTCACATTACTAAGGCTGCGTTTCACTTCTCTTATTTTTCATTTCCTCGCTCCTCGGTCTCGGTCTCACCGGAAGTTGATTTGTCTGCGCCATCTTGAGTAGCGTCCCAATGGTCTTATTTTTGCCGGAGGAGCGAGGAGCGAGGAGCGAGGAGCGATAATGGAGGAGCTATAATCGAGGAACCACCAGACCATCCTTCGATGAAATCCTCAGACACTCGGCCCGCCCCCTTACTGTGTATCGCTCACTGATTGGACGATGCATCGCATGCACTGATCTGATGCTTCTTGACATGAGAGCAGTTTCCCAGCAGAGTGAAGAAAATACATGAACCTCACGGGAGTCACTCCTCAGTCTATACTGTGTTTTGTTTCAATTAATGCATCATTTAGTTACAAATATGTGATATATCTGAACAACAAAGTGGACAAAAATCATTTTATTCATTTTTTGGAAACATTTTCATGATCGCTTTTTTCGTTTTACATTTTCATTTATTGTCATTTCCATTCAGTCAGTCATTAAGTGATATTAAAATGTTAATGTGCTACATGCACACAAACAAACAAAGTGTGCAGTCCAATGAATGTTAATCTAACTGGGTTTTGATTGATAACATATCTCTTTTTCTTCGCTGAATTATTTTTATTTCTATTGTGCACTCTAATCAATATTAATCCAACTAATGTTCGTTTATACATTTTAAGAATGGCGTTTATCTTTTTTGAGAATGAGTTCTTATTTGATTTTATTTATTTGGGTCTACAACAGATGATACAAATGTTTGTGTCAGCACATGGGTACGAACAGAGGCGGGGGGGTGTGTGGAAATAACGGGGACAGATCTGGCTGCTGTCAGACGATCAGCTGTGCGGCGTCATCACAAACGGACGTCGCTTCACGTGACGCTGCGGAGGAAAGGACGTCCCATTGCTCTTAAAACTAATTTCCCTGCTTCTCGTGGTTTCCTTGCGTCCCTCCATGCTTCCCTGGTGGGAGGGACTAGTCACAGGGAAACGACGCAAGTGAGGGACGCAAGGAATCCATTTAACCGAAGTGAAACGCAGCCATAGTCTGATTTGAAAGGTCAGCGGCCATGTTTTTCTAACAGACAAGCTAGAGAGCCACATGTTGTACCTCCTCTTACATCCGGCTCCATCTGCTCATGTAGACCTTGGAGAGGCATTGTTTGTAAGTTTAATGATTCACCTATGTTTATAGATTTCATTTATGTTTATATTTTGTAACATGTCATTGTATTGATTGCAATGCTTTGTACTGTTGTTTCACAAGATTACTACAATAAACTGTTTAACTATCTGGCGATGTGTACATCATTGCTACGTGCCCAGGGGCCAGAATAGTGAGAATAGAACAACATGAAATATAATGCATTTTTATTGTGGATTATACAAGATTATATTTGATTATATGACCTTTCGTTTTAATTATTCAACTCAACATGGAAACCTAAAAAAAGCCACATTTGGAGAAAACAATAACATTCTCAATTAAAATGTTGAGGAAAAAGTAAAATATTTGGAGGAAAAAGTTAAAATAGTCAATAAAGTCAAAAACTCTGAGAAATAAGACACATTTTGAGAAAAAAGGAACATTTTGAGAAAAAAATTAAATTCTCAAAAAAATTAAATTTCCAGAAAAAAGTCAAATTCTGGAAAGAGGAAAAAGTCTAAATGTTGGTTGTATATAGATTTTTTTTGTATTTTGTATGTTGCATTGTTGGAGGAGCTCAGGGGGGTATGTCATGAAGCTGGTTCAACCTAACCTGGATATGTTTGAGTTAGCCGGTTGGCCTAATCCAAAACATACGCGCTCTCGCTAAACGGCACTACGACACGGGTTATCAAGTGGATCGCTCAAGCCAGCCGTGCCCTATCTAGTTAGGTGCGCGTTCACATGAAAGGGGTGGTATTTGGAGAATTCGATCAATCACAAACATGAAGAAGCGTACTGACAGGGCAGCGCGTCATACTTCCTGAATCAAAAGTCAACTATATAATTAGACAAATATGAAGACGTTAAACTTTAAACATCCATGACTCAAACACTTTATCCAGGATAAAAGCCACATAGTTGCACCTGCAAGGTGAATACAGCTGGTAAAAGAAAAAGTGTTTGAATGCGTACATTAACAGGTTTATGATATCACTGCCCGTAAGACACGATCTGACTTTAATTACATTTGACTCGAGTGTTTCGTCAACTTAATGTGTTGCTTAAAATAATACTTCTGCATACAGTATGTGACACTGTGAGTGTTGCACGGCCAGATACGGCTCAGCTGACTGACGTGCAATATATTCCGTGTGTAAATCGAAGAGATAATAGGCCTACATTTGACAGCATATAGACCGTAACTTTGATCCAGTTACTTATGTTGTGGCAGATATTTAAGTAAGCTTTCTTAACGCTAATGTTATAATAGTCAGATTGCTCTGAAGATGGGAGGTGATATTCTATTAATGTTCACGTTCACACAGTCGGTGATTTTTGCCGGCCGGCTTTCCTGCAACGGCAGTTTAAACTGTATTTTCTTTCTCCTGTAATGTGACTTGATCGCTTTAAACTCCGCACCCCGCTCCTCACACGGAGCTCTGATTGGTCAGCAGGCAGTGCTTTCACTGAGTTGAGCTCTTACCCCCTGATCCCACTGCGAGCGTCTGCGCTACGTTACGTTGTGGCTACGCCGTGCTGCGACCTCCTCCTGCGTCGTAACCCACCTGGCGCGTTTCAAAACGTTGTGGAAGCGGAGCGTCATATGTGCAGCCTCGCAGTTGTTGTTGATTTTGGAATATTTCCTGGACATTTGTACTTCTACAAGTAAGTAGGCTACGTAGTTACATGGTTTATGTTTGTGTCTGTTTAAATCGTGTTTATTGTTGTTATTTCCTATTTTGTTGTGTTGTAGACTACAGACAAAGTTAAGAATAATTGTAATATCCCAGTTATAAACGACATGAATCAAAGATATGTTGCTGTATTTTAGTGGTAAAACAATGCATTCATCATCATAATTATTCTATATATATAATTTACACAGTGCCTGTAAACCGGAGGAGAACGCTGGCATTTCTCCTCCTACTTGAAAGACTACGGAGGGATAGGGGCTGCAAAAGTGTGCGTGTATATATGCTATATATGGTCTGAACATTCCACTTCCTGCCTGCCCGACATTACCTTACGGCTGCGCCGCGTCAAAAATAGGATTCATCCTATATTTTAGAAATTCCTTGCGGCGAGGAGCTTCTGGGACGCTTCGAGTCGCGGCGTAGCGTGGCGCAGCGGGTCTGATGGAATAGCACCCATTGACTAGAGTGGCCGCGAACGCTAAAAACCCAGCAGACGGAACGTAGCGTGGCGTGGGGTGGCGTAGAAGCGCTCGGTGGGATCAGGGGGTTAGCCTGCAACCTAACCTGGTCCCGACCAGGTTAGCCGCTCAGGATAAGTTACCATGGAAATCTAGCCTGCTAAAAAGAGAACCAGCTTTATAGAACCGGAAAGCCGGAGTTTACCCTGAATTTAGCCGGCTAAGCGAAAATCCTGCTTCGTGACATACCCCCCTGGTCAGGAGAATTTCATTGCCATTTCTACACTGTAGCTTATGTGCATATGACAATAAAACATTTTAATCTTTGAATCTTCTACCTGAGCAGGTGAGGCTAACAGCTCTGCCAGGTGAGCAGGTGTTTCTCTCTGAGGCTGAGCTACAGTCCAGGAGAGCAGACTCATGGCCTCCACACTGGAACTCTTTGGTCCCCATTGGAGCCTCCCCTTCTCCATAGAGCGCCCCCTGGAGGACTGAAGGAGCCCCACAGCCAAGCTGCCTGCAGACCACCTGAGCATCCTGCTGGTCAAAGTCAGCCTCACACACTGAGGACCAGGACGGGTTAGACGGGTTAGACTGGTTAGACTTCACCTCCAGTCTACCTGAGCACAGACTGGTCCCATTTACCAGCCTGACAGAGTCTGGAGAGGACAGAAGATACAAATGAGGTACTTTTTTTATGGAAGTCAACATTTGGAGGAAAAACTAAAAATTTGGAGGGAAAGTCAAATTTCGAGGAAAAGTCAAATTGTGAGAAAAAAAGTCAAAGGAGCTTACCTGAACAGGTAAGAGTCAGGAGGTGGAAAGAGGAACCTGAATATGCACACTCCCTCAGAGCAGATCCAGACTCAACACAGAGAGACATGATCCACCACACAGATCTCTTTGGGGACTCCGCTATCTCTCCTAAAGAAACAGCAGAGCCACAGTCCAGATCTCTGCATTGAACATCTGCTGTCTTCAGGGTCCAGAGAGACCAAAAGCCCCCCACTGGTCTCCATTCTCCCTGATGTTTCAGCTCCAGGTCTCCTGCACAGCGACTCTCTCCTCCCACCAGTCTGACCTCATCAGGCTCTGAAGAGAAACAAGAGAGTGATCAGAGAGAGAATAAAGTGAGTTTGATGAAATGAACCAATCACAGCTGCAGCTCCTCTATTTTATATTCTATTTACATGTATATCAAATTCAATAAAATGTATCTACAGTGTAGAACAATCTATGAAATTATTCTGATCTGAGCTCCTCCAACAATGCAACATATCCAGTCTAATAAAATAAAAAAATATTTTTTTTAGAAAAAAGTCAAATTTGGAGAAATAGCTCAAATACAAATAAAAAAGTATTTTATTCTTTATGTTTTATTTGTATTTTTTTAAATTATTATTTACTTTTATTATTTATTTCCAAAATTGTCATAAATTACCCCGGATTCTGATTGATCTGCATGTCTCCTTATTACACGAGAGAGGGGGAGAGGAGGGGGAGAGGAGGGTGATGTAATGTTTTGGATGGATGCAGGATGGACTCACCTTGAGCGAAACTCAGACTGAGCGAGCAGAGCAGGAGGAGAGGAATCATCTCAACAACCTGCACAGAAACAGAGAACATGAAGTGATATCGTTTATAAAAAGTGAAATATATCAACATCTGATCGGTGTTGTGCAAACACAGGAAGGAAATTAAGTACTTTGACCCAATTCTGATATTCAAGCAAAACTTTAAAAGGTCAACTATTATGCAAAATCCTCTTAATAATCTAATTTAGATGATCCAGAAGAGGATTGGGAGAATGTCATATGGTCAGATGAAACCAAAATAGAACTTTTTGGTAAAAACTCAACTAGACGTGTTTGGAGGAGAAAGAATGCTGAGTTCTATCCAAAGAACACCTACTGTGAAACATGGGGGTGGAAACATCATGCTTTGGGGCTGTTTCTCTGCAAAGGGACCAGGACGACTGATCCGTGTAAAGGAAAGAATGAATGGGGCCATGTATCGTGAGATTTTGAGTGACAACCTCCTTCCATCAGCAAGGGCATTGAAGATGAAACGTGGCTGGGTCTTTCAGCATGACAATGATCCCAAACACATCGCCCGGGCAACGAAGGAGTGGCTTCGTAAGAAGCATTTCAAGGTCCTGGAGTGGCCTAGCCAGTCTCCAGATCTCAACCCCATAGAAAATCTTTGGAGGGAGTTGAAAGTCCGTGTTGCCCAGTGACAGCCCCAAAACATCACTGCTCTAGAGGAGATCTGCATGGAGGAATGGGCCAAAATACCAGCAACAGTGTGTGAAAACGTTGTGAAGACTTACAGAAAACCTTTGACCTCTGTCATTGCCAACAAAGGGTATATAACAAAGTATTGAGATGAACTTTCGTTATTGACCAAATACTTATTTTCCACCATAATTTGCAAATAAATTCTTTAAAAATAAGACAATGTGATTTTCTGGATTTCTTTTTCTCATTTTGTCTCTCATAGTTGAAGTGTACCTAGGATGAAAATTACAGGCCTGTCATCTTTTTAAGTGGGAGAACTTGCACAATTGGTGGCTGACTAAATACTTTTTTGCCCCACTGTATATGGAGCTGCCACTCTAACAAAGTGCATCCATACAGCAATCATCTAATTTAGTTATTTTTACTCTTTTATATCCAATTCAGCTAGTATTGACTTTAACTTTATATCCATCATTTTTATACTGTTTATTTTTGATATCATGTTTTTCATTTTATCTGTACATTTTTAGTTGTTAATTCTCTGTTCCACTTTTTAAGTATTTTTATTTTATGTCTGACCACACTGAAGCAAAAACTATTTCCAAAATTGGGATAAATAAAGTATTTCTCCATCCATCCAACTGACTTTAAGTAATTAATTAACATGAATACTACAAAAAAAATTGGTCTTTAACATTCATTGGACATAAAATATTAGGTACAAATATGACTATTTTCCATTTGATCCTTCATAAGGACACAAACACAGAAAGGCACGCTCTTTTATCAATTACCAGTGAACTCACCACATGCCTGTAGCTTCTGTTTGCAGTAAAAACACCTATCTTTTTAAATTGAAGCTAATTTCTAATTGTATAATTGTTCTTTTCTATTTAATTTCTAAAATCCTCTTATTCATGTCTTTTCTACATAAACATGTGTCCCTCTGTGTTAAGAGATTCAGAAAGTGTCAGGAACAAAGACCCCCTCTCTTTCTGTCCTGATCCATCTTTATAAAAACTGAGCTGTCAGCTGATCAGATGTTGGTCTATATGTAGATATTTTATATTTACTTATTTAAGGAGTATATTGTTGCTCTAGTGCTCTTTTTATGCATTAACAAGGTTTTATCGTGTTTTAAAAGACGTTTTATTAAAGTGTTTTTAGAGCGCAGCTGCAGCAGATCAGCAGCTGGGCTGATAAAGATTATCAGCTGATCAGGAGGTTAAACTGCTAGTGGATTTAAATGGATGTAAATGGTCCAAAGTGTCACTTTTATCAATGCGAGTCTTATCGTTTAGTTTTATCACTGTGGGTACATTCCTGCCCCCAAAAAACGGCTCCTCCGGAGGTAACACACATGCAGATACAGAACAAATGAAGCGCAAAAATGTGCAACAAGTAAAACATTTACACAATTTAAGAGTAATCAATGCACGAATGGGTGAAAGAGACACTTCCAAGAGTCACATCTTACCTTGTAAAGAGAAAAATGTAAATGAAATCCAGCTGCTCCTGTTGGGTTATCTCTTGTAAACTTTTCCGAAAAAAGAGAGAGATCTCCAGACAGAAGTCCCCAGATGTTTGAGACTCTGAGCGTGTTTCAGCTGCTCCTCTTCCTCCAAAAGTTCAAATCCACCACAGATCCGATGTATCCCCGACATAAGAGAGGACACCGCCCCCGAAAATACACCGCCCAGTGCGGGGAGAGAGAGAGGGAGAGAGAGACGGGGGGGGGGGGGGGGGGGAGGGGGGAGAGGGAGAGGGAGAGAGAGAGAGAGAGAGAGAGAGAGAGAGAGAGAGAGAGAGAGAGACATTAAAGGGGACCTATCATACAAAATTCACTTTTTGACATCTTTTACAGTATACATAAATATGTGTCCCCGGTGTGTCAGGGAACTCACAAAGTGTCAGAAAATAAAACCCTCTCTCTTTTCCTCTGTGCGCAAATCTCTAAAAACGGGGGTACGACTGAGCTGAACGTCTCACGTTTCAGTCGACAAGAAAAGTCGTTGCTGTGCCTTTTTCACCAGGTTTGAGGTGTTGGAGGTCAATGTCAGATGGTTCGACATGCTGACTCCAAGGAACTTGAGGTCCTCCACGCTCTCCACTGATTCTCCATGTATGTGTACATACTACATACTGATATACACCTGAAAATCAGCAGGGGAGGACTCTTTAAAGTAGAGACAATACATACTGATATACACCTGAACATAAGCAGGAGAGGACTCTTTAAAGTAGAGACACTACATACTGATATACA
>CALSBZ010033865.1:0-18606 GCA_943591055.1 Gobionotothen gibberifrons
AATCATGCACGCGATTTGCGACACTGACCGGAGTGAGCCTGGATAAGGTGGGGCCCCATTAGGGAGGTCTCCTACAGTCTGTCATTGCAAACGTTGCGCATTGCCCCACTCACTCAAATTCAGTTCTTCTACAATAATGGGGCCCCCACTATTGTAGATTAACTGAATTTGATTAAGGTTTATGGCAATGTATGATGTCTGTTTAATTGTATTTTTTGTATAATTTGTTGTTCTGAATGTTGCATTAAAAAAAAATACGACACTGATGTCGTTTTAAAGATGTGTCGCCCCTCGGGGGCCCCCTACTGATCTGGGGCCCCAAGCAGTTGCCTGCCTTGCCTGTCCGCAAGCGGCGGCCCTGAACATAGGTTTTTGTTTGCAGTTCTTGTTTCTTCTTTCTCAATGATCAGACTTTTGCTCTCGCTGCAGCTCTCTCGTTTGTGCTCCCTCATTTTTTGTTTTCGATTCTGACACAAATGTCCCAGGAGGGCTGGGCTTTCAGGGGTGCATCCCCATTGGCTACTCAGTTTTTGAGTGACAGCCCACTACACCACAGATCATACAGTGCAACTCATGCAGCAAACTCCGGAGTCCACTTGGCCAGTGTTGGTGTCTCCTGGGGAGTTTTCATGAACATATCGGACTTATCTTATGGATTGCTGTGTGTTATACTTGTGTTGTGTAGTTTATTCTTTATTCCAACTTAAAATATTTTAATACCTGAACACACTGCTGCTGTTAAATAATTTCCCAATTTGGGATTGATAAAGTGTCTGTCTGTCTATTTATTTTATAGATTAAAAAAACACATCTTTGTATTTTCAAGCTAAAGGTGATACACAATATAAACTGTATACTATTATTTTTTCAATGACATGTTACATTTCAAAAGTATATATTTCTATGTTTAGGACAAACAATTAAAGATTACATTTAACAAATTCTACAATATAAAGTGGCAGATTTGCTTTATTAAACAGAGCAGACCTAGGCTGCATACCAACACAATTAGGAACATGCAGGGCCGGCCATAGACTTTTGGGGGCCCTAAGCGAGCTTTGGCTTGGGGGCCCCCCTCACTCTAGCACGTTCTCATTACACACAACACGGAACCAACTTTTGTCTTATGATGTTAGCATAAGCACACATATTGTATAAATAAGCATGTAAACCGTGGACCTAACATCCTTTAGGGGGGTCCTCACCTCCTCTTTTGGGGTCCTCACCTCCTCTAGTGGGGTCCGGGGGCATGCTCCCCCGGGAAGATTTTTTTTAAAATATTGAAGTTAAAAGCATCAATCTGGTGCACTTTGAGAGCAAAATGAAGAGATCTATGGATACATCTCTCAACACCCATATGAAACAGAACTGTAAGTAGATTTTTCTTTATGGATATTTTACAAATCACTTAAAGGAGGGGTAGGTAAGTTTGAGAAACCGGCTCGAGTGCACAAAAATGTATAACAAAGTTATTGTCAGTGCTTATATCTTTGAAGCTAGCATGTTTGTTTTGTGAAAATGTATTAAAAATGTTACGTCTGGCTAGCTGGCGAGAGCAGGCTGCGGTAACGTTACATATCAGCTCGGTGTGCTCCGTAAATAGTCGCCATCGTTGAAAAGCAACTCGATATTGACTCTGGTTTGACTTCTCCAAGTTTCCACTTTCTTTTTCTTCATAATTTGCTCCATTACAGTTTTCTTTTGCGACCGGTAGACGATGTTGAAGCAAACTCTGCCATGGTGAAAGTGTCCACTGTCCACGGCTGCTGCTGGCGATTGAGCACAGCCCGGAGACGGGAAACACGCGCAATGACTGCACGAGTGTGCGTGCATGAGATGGAAGGCTGACAGACAGGTCGGCCAACCAGTTATTTTAGCCGACCCGGCTAAAATAATTGGTTGTAGTTTTTACAGTATTACGGCTTCCACAGATGACATTTTTTTTAGGGATTTTATTTCAAAGCACTTAGAATATTCATTGCTATCGGGATATTAAGAGCATTCCATGGAATATAACAAAAAGTGTATCTCGAGCCGGTTTCTCAAACTTACCTACCCCTCCTTTAAACTGTATTCTTGTTTTGTCATATAGTATTTCATAACTGTTTTTCATGTATTCTCTCTGGCTGTTAATAGCTTATTCGTTTTTCTCGCGTCCAGGAGAGAACTGGTTAAAATAATGAGAACAATGAGTCTCGACTAAAAGTTTCAAATAGGTTACTTTAATGTAGTAAAAGGCACGGTAATGTTACAAACAGGAATCGTTCAGAGGGAGGAACATAGCTGTTTGTTCCTCCGGAGATCAGGTGAAGAAGAGACACAGTGGATCACCTGTGGTCGCTCGGCCTCCTGAACGAAAAGCCGGTTAGGCGGGCAACCCCTTGGTGCAGAAGCTCCAGCATTGGCTCGTATCACCTCTTTCTCTACTGACCAAGTCAATGCTCCTACCACCCGGTTTAATGGAATGATGGGTTCCGGCTCCTTGACTGCAGGCACAGGGTCAAACAGACGGGACAGAGCGTCAGGCTTGACATTCTGAGACCCTGGTCTGTAAGAAAGAACAAAATCAAAACGGTTAAAAAACAAGGTCCACCTAGCTTGGCGGGAGTTCAGTCTTTTGGCTTTCTTGATATACTCCAGGTTTTTGTGATCGGTCCAAACCACAAAGGGATGCTCGGCTCCCTCCAACCAATGTCTCCACTCTTCCAGCGCCAGCTTCACGGCCAGCAACTCACGGTTTCCCACATCGTAATTCCTTTCCGCCGGGGATAGCTTCCTGGACAGGAAAGCGCAGGGGTGAAGCTTGTTGTCTTCCTGTTGGCGCTGGGAGAGGACCGCTCCCACCCCCTCGTTGGAGGCATCCACTTCCACCACAAACTGGCGAGTGGAATCCGGCAGAGTAAGTATGGGGGCAGTGGTGAACATCTCTTTAAGCCGAGAGAAAGCCTTCTCAGCCTGAGGAGACCACAAAAAAGGCATCTGAGGGGACCTGAGAACATGAAGAGGGGCTGCAATAGCACTGAAGCTCCTCACAAAACGCCTATAGAAATTAGCAAAGCCCAAAAACTGCTGCACTTTCTTGCGAGAGTCAGGGGTAGGCCAACTGGTTACTGCGCTAACCTTCGCTGGGTCCATCTTAACCTGACCTGGGGAGATGATGAAGCCCAAACAAGTGACTGTCTCGGCATGAAATTCACACTTTTCGGCTTTGACAAACAACATATTTTTGAGCAGTTTTTGTAGAACCTGACGGACATGTTGTTTGTGGGTGTCAAGGTCAGGGGAGTAGATCAGGATGTCGTCCAGATAGACAAAAACAAAACAGTTTAGAAACTCCCTCAACACATCGTTAATCAAAGCCTGGAAAACTGCAGGAGCATTTGATAGTCCAAACGGCATGACAAGGTATTCATAATGGCCTGAAGGTGTGTTAAACCCCGTCTTCCATTCATCGCCTTCCCTGATCCTGACCAGATGATAGGCATTACGCAGGTCTAACTTGGTGAAAACCTTGGCATCCTGAAGCTGCTCGAAAGCGGACGAGATGAGAGGGAGGGGGTACCGGCTTTGAACCGTAATGTCATTGAGAGGTGAGTAGTCAATACAGGGCCTAAGAGACCCATCCTTTTTGCCAACAAAAAAAAACCCTGCACCTGCTGGGGATGAGGAAGGGCGAATAAGCCCCGTTTTGAGAGAGGCATCAATATAGTCCTTCATGGCCTCTTTCTCGGGTCCTGAAATGGCATATAATCGACCTTTAGGAATAGCAGCCCCAGCAATCAAGTCAATAGCACAGTCATAGGGACGATGAGGAGGAAGAGCCAGAGCCTTGGATTTACTAAAATCTTCACTTCGTGATCGTGATAGCAAGAGGGAACTGAAAGTAGTTCAGGAAGATCTATTTTTGGGTCTGTTTCCTGCCTAAATGTCCCAGTGTTGCATCTCCTGTCAATCTCCGCTACCTGCTTTAAACAGTGATTAACACAATTCTTGCCCCACCCCTCCACCCTCCCAGAGTGCCAATTTATGTAAGGGTTATGAAGTTTCAGCCAGGGAAAACCCAAAATGAGGGGATGTTGAGCTGAATTAAATAGATGAAATGACATTGTCTCGTGATGGTTATCATTACACCTTACTTCTAAAGGCTCAGTTTGGTGAGTCACTTTGAACAACAGCCGCCCATCGAGAGCACTGGCTTCAAGAGGCTGGGGTAGAGGTTTAGTTTTTATGTTCATTCTGTTTACTAAACCCCAATCCATTAGACTTTCGTCTGCCCCTGAATCAATAAGAGCACCCTGAGTAAAAACATTGTCTCTGACTTTTACCTGGATGCTGGTCAGGCTGCGAGGAGGAAAGTCAGAAGCAGAGAACCGGCTCACCAACGTCCTCCTCTTTAGTGGTGAGCCTCCTCTTTTACCGGACAAGCTGCTTGTGGATGTCCGCGCTGCCCGCAGTAGAAGCACAGACCCTCCTTTAATCGACGCTGACGTTCTGCCATTGAAAGCTTGGCGCGGCCCAACTGCATTGGCTCCTCCCCGGAGCCAGGGGGCGCTGTTGTCCGGAACGCAGGTGGTGAGGGGTGACGGGGCCTCCAAGAAGAAGTAGTATCCAGCGGCGAGCGTCTCCTCTGGAGAGGCGGATCAACTGCATCCTTGGATTTATTCCTTCTCCTTTCCGTCAAGCGATTGTCTATCCTTATTGCCATGGATATGACCGAGTCCAAGTCAGCGGGCAGATCGAGAGGCGCCAGCTGGTCTTGGAGGGGATCCGAGAGACCGCTGACGAAAGCGTCAAACAATGCAGCGGAGTTCCAGCCACTGTCGGCTGCCATAGTCCGGAACTCGATGGCGTAGTCAGCCACACTCCGCTGATGTTGTCGCAGCTTAATCAGAGCCCGAGCTGCTTCCCTGCCCGGCGTGGTCTGATCGAAGATTTTTCTCATAGTGTCTATGAAGTTTTCCAGAGACCCGCAGATGGGGGAGCCTCGGGACCACTCTGCCGTAGCCCACGCTGCTGCTCGGCCGGAGAGATGGGAGATCATGAAAGCCACTTTGGAATTGTCCGTGGGAAAAGCAGCCGGTTGGTGGTGATAGTGTAACTCACACTGCACGATGAATGGCCGGCCGCCTTCCGAGTCTCCGGAGTACTTTTCGGGTGGAGCCAGACGCATGGAAGAACTGTGCGGCTCAGTAGCCCGGTTGGGATCGGATCCGGTCACCGCTGGAACCGGAGGAGTCGTAGGAGGAGAAACAGCCTGCAGGTGAGTGAGCACACGCTGAACCTCTGCTGCCAGTAGATTTACTTGGGTCGTCACCGATGTTTGTAATTCCACATGGCTGTTGGTTAGATTCTGCACTCCCTGCTGCATGTTGGCCATATGCTCCTCTTGATTCCCAAGACGTTGGCCCTGAGAGCGGATGGCGTTCTTTATCTGATCTGAGTCGGCTGAGTTCATTTTGTTGGTCAGTTCGTACTGTCAAGGGGAGAACTCTGAGGCATGAACTCAATTGCACGACTCAAACTCAGACTCGGATAGTGTTTCAAAAATAAAGACTTTACTGGTATTTGCACAGTAATGAGAACAAGGAAAACAAAAACACTCTTTCGAGGAAAACGAGAACAATAAACAATAGTGTAGATCCGTGAGAAGTCCGTGAGGTAAGCAGGTACGTAGGTCATAGAGAGACAACGAACTGACAATGAACAGGAGGGAGCTAACACAATATATACACAGGTAAAGGGGACACAGGTGGAAACAATCAGGGCGGGGAAAACGATCAAAGACGCAGGAGACAGAAGGGGGCGGGGAGCGTGGAGGCCTGAAATGAGAGGGAGAATTATTTAAGGGAATAAACATAAAGCACAGGACAAGGGGACATGACAAAACTAACATAAAGAATACACTTTCATTATAAGTTTCTTAGACATGACAGTAGCCTGTATCTACTGAAGTAATTCTCAATAATTTTGCTCAGATAAGTTATGAACAACCGATCGGTGACCTATCAGGGGGTGTTATGGTACAGTCTAAAACATGGATCCCGTGTATTTGGTAATTCCCCTAATCTGTAAATCCCCATCACTTACATATCCTGATCACTTAAACCCATCTCATCATCCATCCATCCATCTTCTCCCGCTTATCCGTGGTCGGGTCGCGGAGGTAGCAGTTCCAGCAGAGAGCCCCAAACTTTCTTTTCCCTGGCCACATCAACCAGCTCTGACTGGGGGATCCCAAGGCGCTCCCAGGCCAGCGAAGAGATATAATCCCTCCACCTGGTCCTAGGTCTACCCCTTGGTCTCTTCCCAGCTGGACGTGCCTGGAACACCTCCCGAGGGAGGCGCCCAGGTGGCATCCTAACTAGGTGCCCGAACCACCTCAACTGGCCCATCTCATCATTTGATACAAAAACTGCATATATGGGGGGTGAATCATCTTGATTATAACCTCCTCACCTTTGGGTACCAGTGTTTCTAACTCCTTCTCTCGTTGCTCAGGTGATCTTTTGGCTCTGGGGATAAGTGAAAATCTCTGAAACACAGCTGGAGTTTTGTTAGTGATGTGGGCATTCTCTCTGAGTGAACTAATGGATCCATGTCTTACTTGATATTGTACTCCCCTTCCAACCAGAAAGGTGCCAACTGTAATGAGCACAATCAACAATGCTATTCTGACTCTTATCCCTAGGGGATCCCACAATTGCTTTGGCTTTGTTCTCGACTTAATCTCTATTTTCTCCATGGTTGTCAGATACAGAATTCAAATTATGAGTACAAAAATAATTTATTCTAAAATTGGACTATTTTTCAGGTGTACGAAAATAACTTATTCTAAAATTGAACTATTTTTCAGGTGGAAGACAAAAAAATAGGTTTTCACTTTAATGTACTATTTATACAAATCTAAAGACAATTCATCTATCGAGCTGTTTCTATCTTATTCTTATTTGTATTTATTGTTTTGTTCCAGCTCTGCCAAATCAGTCCTAACTTCCAATAATTTCTGGAAGGTGCCAGTGAAGGGTGACAATGTGTGAGGTGGTGTCAATTTGCTCCTTTTATCTTTACCTTTAAACCGGAGCGCATGTGAAGTTCGTTACAACTTCTCACGGTTTCGACCACCGGGATCTCTGAACCTGTGTAGACAAGACTTGGATAATATTACTCAGAGTCCTGACATATTCATACACTTCAATTTATCTGATATCCAAAGCTGGATCACTCCCTCCTTGGAGAAGGCCCAAACCTCGGCATACCTTTTGTTGATAAACACAACACTTGTTATTATTTATTAACTACTACGTCACTGAAATCAACATATCTGTATAATCATGACACTCCCTCCTTTGAGCATAACATGCACAATTAATATTGCAATGATTACCCTATTATGTACAGAACATGTAAAACCCATAACGTTGTACCAAATAAACATAACTTCTCCGTGTACCCTTAATGCATACAAAAATATCATATGATGTATGGTATAAAAACATATTCACTAAAAACCTTCCATTAGTACAAAACATTGTTTACTTGTTTAAATAACGGCTTCAGTCATGGTATTATGCATCATTGTTTCTGCGAAAAACAATACCCCTGGTTTCACTAATGCATCTCAATAATTCTAGGATTAGAGGCTTGTCTGACACTGCTGAACCAACATATGATACAATAATATTTCTCTAAACTAGAGGGAAAATACGAACTATTTTCACAAAAGGTGACATGCAGAGAACATGAAGGGCTGGTGCCCCTCACTCAAAATGAGATATTGCCTTACGCACTACATTATAAATCAGTAAAGTCACTCAAGAATAAATAGATAAAGACTGATTTTTCAAACTGTTGTAAAAACCCTAGAACTCCTTCATCTAAGCTCTCAACCAGTGTTATTCTATTTAGTTTGCAGCTCATGCCTACTTCAGACCTATTATAAAATGGTGTCTCTGTGAAAAAGTAATCTGACTCCATAAATCACATAATTGTTTGACTAAAAACTACACTTCCACTAACAATAAATGAAGTTCCCCATTAAACACAGACCCGGACTTCTGACGGGGTCTATCTATGTACTGGCTGGTTGGTTGTTCCAGTCTCTGTCGCTCCGTCACTGTTCTCCCTCTAACAGTCACTCTCTAGTTCTGCTGGGTTCTTGTTGAGTTCTTCACTGGTTTGAGACAAGCGACCCTAACGGAACACCTCCCTTTGTAGCCAGACTTCACCACAGCAGAATCAAGTTTCTGTTTTCAGGTCTCAACAGCTTCTCGTCAGGTGTATCGCCGTCCCATGAACTGCAGTCGGTGTAAACATGAGGACTTGGTAAGGATCTTCCGTCTTCATATTTTGGGTGGAAATCCATCGTCTTGACCTCACTAGCTCTGTGAACACAATAGTTTTCTGTGTGGGGGAACAACATCACTCGTAATCTCTATCCTTCTCATAATTACAAAAATAGTCTGCTTAATGTTCTATTATGTTTTAATCTTTACTAATCTATGCATGTTTTATATTTAAATGCAATATGCTACTCTCCATTTTTTAAATACCATTCAACCTCTCCCTCCTGTGGTTCAGATGTGGCTCAATATAGCTGGATTTCAAGATACCTTTCTGGGCTGAAGATGCATCACCTGGTGGTCTGGCCCTCTGATCTTCCTCACTGTTGTGGTTGATTCCAAGCTGTTGGTGGCATTTGGTCCATGTTTGGAAATCCTGTTCCTCTTTGACATCCCTGGGAACCCCTGCCTCTGTCGTAGTCATGGAAACCTCCTCTTTGTTGGTAACTGCATGGAGGGCCGTTGTTTTGTAGAATGTTCTGCGGACACTCTCTGGACCAATGTGTCAGCTCACCACATCTGTAGCAGCCTCCATCAGTTCTTCGTCTTAATCGTTTCTCTTCTTTCCACTGTCCCTTTTTCATGGGAGTGGACACCTGTGCTTGCGGCTGTACTTGGGTAGGAGGATATGCAGGTGTTTGCTGTTGCAGAAATTGTGTGGGAAGATATTCTGGTACTTGCAGCATCCTGTGTTGCGGACAATATCTGGCCGAATGTCAGATCTGACCACATATGGAGCATCCTTCACCTTGGAAACCTTCTCCTGTTGATCGATTACCCCCTTGGAAACGTCCTCTTCCTCTGCCACTTTGTCTTCCTCGAAAACCTCCTACCCCTCTTTGTTGATTCCGCACCTGAATCTCTGGCACTTCCTGAGCTTGAATTGTTGGAGGTGTTTGACCTGCCTTCTCTGGTTCTATGGCCATCTCTGAGAACTTCCCCTCCCATCCCCTTTCATCTGGTATGTCGGGAGG
This sequence comes from Gobionotothen gibberifrons, assembly GCA_943591055.1. Taxonomy (NCBI): domain Eukaryota; kingdom Metazoa; phylum Chordata; class Actinopteri; order Perciformes; family Nototheniidae; genus Gobionotothen; species Gobionotothen gibberifrons. The sequence continues at coordinate 9,314 of CALSBZ010033865.1, forward strand.
AGAGTCTTCGGTCAGGCTTGGATCTGTTTTTGAGTTTGGATAGCTGGAGCGGCTTCTGTTATTCCTGCTATGTCTTCCCTCCTTGGTAGGTCTGCTTGTTGGACCACATTTTATTTTTTTTGAAGTTTAAGATTTTATTTTATTTTTCTATAAAGTTAATAATAAAAAAATAAAAAAATTAAATCTGCACAATGTTTGGATTTTTGAAATATGAAAAAGAAATATTGTGCAAATCTAAATCTGGTATTTAATGTGTATCCTGAAGTGCATGTAATTATGCAAATTTCATAACTTGTGTTAGCTTCAATACATCTGTGTTCGAATATTCTAGGGTCCAGCCTGAAAGACTATTATGTAAGGTCTCTCTTATCTTAAAAATAGAAACCACATGTGTTATTTTAATAACACTTAAGATTAGACTTCAGAATAATTTTTTTTGTTGATATTATTATTGATTACTCTGTTCCCCTATCTGTGTAATAATTATGTGTTGCCAGCCGAGTGCGCTGTTGTAATCTCCAGCTTAGTCCACTAGGGGCTATTACTAATATCAAACTTCCATCGGTATAAATAACCTGTTTTTAGCAAAATGCACTATTTTCTAGCTCAAACCGTGACATAAAGTGATTTCTGTCCCCTGGTGGTCTCATGTGATCTGCTCTAAAAGAATACCTCAATTAGCATTCCATCAAATGGCGACTTGGAGTGTCTTTGTTCTCCCCCTTGTGCTCTAAACAAGATGTCAGCTGACTTTTCAACCTCTAACCTGAAGAACAAAGGGATTTGAAAATACCTCGTGTCTCTCTGGCTGGTGTTTAAGAATAAAAATGGGCCTTAAAACCATTTACTTCTAGATCTCCTATCTAGTCACGTAATATTTGACTTAAGGTCACTATGTTTTATCTGTTGCTATTAAAACACGCCATCATGGGACAAATTAAGTCGCAAATCATACACAATCAGCAGAATATCGTTAAACTAACGCATTAGCTCATTCCTCTCCAGCAAAACCCTGTGTGACTCTTCGTGTAAATCAGGATTCTTTTTGAGAAATTTGACATGTTATTGAAAAAAAATGTCTGGGTGGGTTAGGGTTCCCATACTTCTGATTCCTGATCTGGGCCCTATTTAGACGCCCCCTGTGAAAAAAGTATCTCTTTAGCCCTTTCAAAAGTACTTTAAACACTCATGCAGCACTACAGCTTCTCAAAAGGCCTTAAGGGAAGGTTTTGTTACATTTTAAGCCATAACCTTTGAGATTTAGTTGCATCAGAGGCATCAATCTGCATCTGCTCTCTGAGACGGTTAAAATGAGATCAAGCTAAAATCGGTCGGACCTTCCTAAGTGGCAAAAACAGTAGCGTGTACCATCGACAGATGACCTATGACCTCTAGACTTTTGTCCCCTTTTAAGCCGTATCCTTTGACATTAGCGCCTACCACATTTTTGGATATTTTTTCAATTAGCTCATTCTTGTCCAGCACTAGCCTCTCAGAGTATTCGCGTAAATCAGGATTATGTGAGAAATTGGGAACCCCATATTGTGTTGACGGACACACCCCCCCCCCCAGCATTACAATATATGGTAAGTGGGATCCCATATTCAAATCAAATCAAATCAAGTTTTATTTATATAGCACATTTATAAACGATTTTTGGTCGAGCCAAAGTACTGTACATATAATAAAAATAGCCTACAGTAGGGACACTTTGCAGCAAATACAACAGCACAGATTGTTCAGAATATCAATATGAGAAAAACTACACCCTCTGTATCGTACAAGGAAAAACTTCCTCGCAAAACCCACAGTTTTAAAGGGGAAAAAATGGGAGAAACCTGAGGGAGAGCAACAGAGGAGGGATCCCTCTCCCAGGACGGACAGACGTGCAAGAAATGCGGTGTGTAAATCGAAGAGATAATACATTTTACAGCCTATAGACCGAATGTTAGGAAATGTGTGTGTCTGTAATAAGAAGATGAATCCACGAAGATGTCAGCTACAATCCTGTGGAAGCCACCAGGGAAGCAGCACGACACGACCCAGGCAGGACCGCAGCGATAGGTTCAGCCACAACCCGAAGTCCACGACTTAATCCAGAGCTCAGGATAGAGGATCAAGGGCACAGGACTACTGCAAGACGATCAGCCTCGACTCCGGAACCCGGCGTAGATATAGATAAGAAAAAACAAGAAAAAGAGATTTGGCTGGGTTAATCTGAAACAAGAGAATACACAGACACAGACAGAGAGGGAAAAGGTCATTGGGTAAACGTTATTCTTGATAACCCTCAAGAAAGATCTCCTGAACCTCCCCACGCAATCTATCAATTCTGACCCTCAAGTGTACAAGTGAATTTAGAATAGTTTTTCTTCTCTTATATGAGAAACAAGGGTATGAAAAGAAAAAGAAAGAAACAGAGGAAGAGAGGCACAACGTGGCTACTACAAGAATATAGTAGGAAACAGAGCTGAAAAGGCGTCCAAGAACGCTTTCCCTCTAGTCCAGGGCGAAAATGTTGGATAAGAAACAGAGATAGGGAGCACAACAACCTATCTCTTCGTCAGAATGCACTCCCCCGCCTGTCTAAGCGACTCTGTACCCCATCCCCCTCTGCCAGACCTTAGATCGGCAGAGGGAGACGGGGAGGGACAAGCCCCAAGGGGGGGTTTTGGGTTTAAAATAAACCCTGCAGAGATCCAAAAATGGATAAAGAAGTCATTTACAAGGTGAAATATAAGGTACTATATTTTCAGTAATCATATCTACTATTCCTATATTCGAATAATATTAAACAAAAACCAGAGAGAAAAAATGAGTTTTAAGTGTTGATTTAAAAAAAAAAAAACAGGGTCTGGGCTGACCTCACATGGAGGGGCAAAGTATTCCATAGCCTAGGGCCAGCCGCTGCAAAAGCTCGATGCCCTCGGGTTTTAAGCCTAGTCTTAGGCACTATCAACAACAGCTGATCAGCTGACCTTAAGGCTCTGCCTGGGGGGTATTGTGTTGATGGACACACCCCCCCACCCAACATTACAATATATGGTAATTGGGATCCCATATTGTGTTGACGGACACACCCGCCGCCCCAACATTACAATATATGGTAAGTGGGACCCCATATTGTGTTGATGGACAACTTAACTGTAGTCTTCCGTCCTGTTGTATTCAGCCGTTGCATCAGATTTTCTGTGCAAAAGATTGATGTGCTGCCAGGATCAAGAAATGCATATGTTTGTATAGTTTTGCTGCCTTTGGAAACTTTTATTTGTACTGGTACTATTGACAGTTTGCAATCTTTTCCAGCCCCGATGTCTTCTTTATCCAGAATAACAGGAGTTCCACTCCACTGACAATTAGTCATGTGGTCGTTTTCATTTTCTGTTGGTTTATCGATGTGTAGGATGCTAGGGTGCCTTCCTTGGCAGTGTAGGCATGTCATCCTTCTTCTGTCTGGACCCCAGAAGCTAATGAGGCTTTTCTCAGACTCAAGTCTGCACCTGTTCGTGTAGGACACGAGGACATGTATGTACAAACTCTATGAACAAAATTCCCCAACAGATTGTGGCGACATTGCACAGATGTATCCAGTCACAAAAGTTACTATTGTTCTAAGTAACAGTGAGATTTGAAATATCACACCTTTTCATGCATTAAAGGACGAGTCATAGACAGAGACCAGTAAATACATTCCAGGGTGATAAGATGACATGTATAGCCGGAAATAGTCTCCCAAACAGGGGTATATTATTTGCAAAGGTCGCAGGCATTGTTTAAATTCATTTATAGGGGGAACAGTGCAGAGAGAATCCCGAAAATGCCTCTCCAGAACCTTGGAGAGCTCCCGGGGACTCAAGTCCACAAGACCATCCGCCAGTATTCTGACCGTTTTCAGAGCACCAAAGGCCGGCCTACAGACCTCCAGGATGTCTCCATCACATGGGGATGGAGGTTATCTCACACCTCCAGGAGAGACCCCACGAAAACCACCTCCATGTGGCCGGTTATGGAGCCTCAAAGTACCGCAGAAGTTTCTCCAGCAACAGGGGACTCTGATTATTTCTGAGTGCTCAGGACCACCCGCCCCTACTTCTGGCCCCTCAAAGAGCACCAAAACCCGGACTACAGACCTCCAAGATGTTCCCATCACATTGGGCCACATCTTAACTCACACCTCCAGGAGAGAGACCACGAAAACCACCTTTATATGGCCGTTTTCAGAGCCCCAAAGGACGGCCTAATTACCTCCTGCAACAGTGGGACTTCCATAACCTTGCACACCGTGAGTCCCTGGGCCCCCGGACTTAAGCACTCCCCCACGGACTAAACCCAGAGGATTACACCCTCAAGAACCTCGTGCCCCTGGTAACCCCTCAGGGGGTGAATTTTGCGGTGCTTTCTAGTCCGCCCATCAGCATCCTTCTTCGTCCTTCACAGGACCACAACACCCCCCTCCTCTGGAGGATTTTCTCATGGCCCTGGTTACCCCTCAGGGGGCTAAACAAATGTTTATTTACATATTTACATATTTACACATTTACACATTTACACATTTACACATTTACACATTTACACATTTACAACACTGCGGGGGGGTACCACTGAACAGGCACCCCTTGCAGCGAACACTTTGCGCAGGGAGAAGCGCGTAGCAACCGGATGGGAGTTTATGATAAAGTGCCAGAGTTGGCACAGCGTAAGGCTGAGCTCGCTGATCTCGTAGATCTCTCTTGAAGCAGAAAAGAAGAAGAAAGCAAAGAAAATGCCACTCGTCTGGCGTCTGTCTGGCGTCTGTCTGGCGTCTGTCTGGCATCCATCACATGGGGCCACATCTTAACTCACACCTCCAGGAGAGACACCACGGAAACCACCTCCATGTGGCCGGTTATGGAACCTCAAAGTACCGCAGAAGTTGCTCCAGCAACAGGGGACTCTGGTTATTTTCACAGCTCCAGATTATTTCAGAGTACTCAGGACCACCCGCCCCTACTTATGGCCTCTCAAAGAGCACCAAATGTAAACGTTTGTTCCAACTCTAGCACCTTCTCATCTGAGCGGCCAGAAAGTCTGTCCGCTACCTGGCCGTACCTCCGGGCGCTGCCGCCGCACATGGGGAGGGAGCTATTTGAACCTGGTGGAACTGCTCCAACTCTAGCACTCTATCACCTCCGTACGCTCCACCCCTCAGCACAAGGGGAGTGAGTTGGACCACGCAACGCATGCTTGTAAGTCGGGCACCGAGTTGCACCCCGGTACCAACGTCCAACTCTTCCGAACTCTGTGCCAACTCTGGCACTCTCTCATAAGAGGGACTGTTTTTGGCCCTTGCTCTTCTCCAAGCGTCCAACTTTAAGGGGAAATCTTCGTCTGACGATTCTGACGGGGCATCGGAGGTGTCTTGGTATCGAATTGGGCTTTGGTCTTTTAGCACTTTTAAATTTGATAAGCAGGTCAGCAGCGTAGTTCAAACCTGCTTTTTTAAAATACGACTATTGGCTAAGACCAAGTCGTTTTTATCTTTTAAAGACTTGGAAAGGGTTATCAACGCCTTTGTTACCTCAAGGTTGGATTACTGTAATGGTCTGTATGTGGGTATGGACCAGGCCTCAATTAGACGCCTGCAGCTAGTGCAGAATGCAGCTGCACGTCTTCTTACGGGCCACAAAAAGCGTGACCACATCACCCCAATTCTGGCCTCACTGAACTGGCCTCCAATTCGGTTCCGAATTGATTTTAAACTCCTTTTATTTGTTTTTAAAGCACTAAATGGGCTGGCTCCGGCCTATATAGCTGAACTCCTCCAGCGCTACACCCCAACCAGAGCCTTAAGGTCTGCTGACCAGCTGCTGCTGGTAGTGCCTAAGACCAGGCTCAAAACCCGAGGGCACCGAGCCTTCGCAGCAGCTGGCCCCAGGCTCTGGAACACTCTGCCCCTCCATGTGAGGTCGGCCCAGACTCTAGGGGTTTTTAAATCCACACTTAAAACTCACTTCTTCTCTCTGGCCTTCTAGTCAGAGCGGAGCACGACTCCTGGCATTTCGCTGTGTGTTATTTTGTATTTGTGCTGTTGTATTTGTTGTAAAGTGTTTTTATTGTAAAGCATTTTTATTGTATGTACAGCACTTTGGGCTCGACCAAAAATCGTTTTAAAATGTGCTCTATAAATAAAAATTGATTTGATTTGATTTGGTCGCCTGCAGAGCTGGAGTCGCTGGCATCTCCAGTCCCCGCTCCTTCTTCTTCTTCTTCAGCTGCTTCCGAAGCAGCAGCGGCTTGCAGTGAATCTGCAAAGAGTTGCCGTATGTTCGCAGCCTCCTTTAAAGAAGGATTTTTGGCATAAAATGTGTCCGCCGTTGCGGTGTTATGACACATGAAGTCACTGACTCTTTTTCGGTTCCCTAGATCCTGGAACCGCTTCGCATTGTCCGCATGGACTGTCCGGAGGTCGGTGAAGTTGATGGAACCTGATAGCCCAACATCAGTCCATGCCAACCTCAGGTAGAGAGCAAGATTCCTCGTCGGATTTTTCCCAGTTGTAAAGAGAAAATAACGGTTCTGGGTGCAGGTCATCGTCTTCTTGATGTCCAGCCACCTTGTCATCCAGCCAAACTCTTTTACCGTGAGGTACAGCTGCGCTTCCCCAAACGCATCTACGGTCTTGTGGTTGCTCACATGGATGAGGTAGCCAAAGGCAGTGCCTTTTTCCCCCGCCTTTCGGACCTCGAAGTTCGTCATGTTTGAGTATACGCCCGGGCGGTGCCCATAGATACAACTCCAGTGAAGCGTCAAGTATCCATAGAGCAACAGACGGGTTTCATTGGTCGGCTTGCTGGCCATCTCGTCCAGGAGCTGGGGGTCTGCTCTGGCTCGGAAGACCTGACATTTTGACTCACTTGACTTGCATCTGGTGGACATTCACAGGTCCCCTCAGGGACTTCAGGATTGCACGAATTTCCCGCTGTATCCATGCCATGTGAGCACGGCTCAGCTTGCTCCCCTTACATGGTGTCGCCACCATGTATTTAACAAAGTGAGAGATGTTCTTTATATAGAAGTCAGTGGTTGTCACCTTTAAACTGGACTTTACCAGGGTCTCGGACCAGGCACGTATCTTCTTCACGTCCTTTAGGAATAGCCAATCAGAGACACGCTTGCTCCCTTCTGCCATGAAACTGAGGAATGACTTGATCCTGCTGACCTTCGAGACTGAATTCTCATGGAGCCGTACTGTTGGGACGATGCCCACATAATGCTCCCTGTAGACTTCCAGATAATCTTCTATGATGCCAGGGAACCTGATGTCCCGCATTATATTCCCCCGGCCCCGGCTGCTAGACCAGGGGGAATTTATGGGAGGGGAAGACTGAGAGGGAATGGGGGAGCCGCTGCAGGAGGGACGTATGGTTGCCCGTTTATTGGACCCTGTTTGGGGTCGCTTATTTAGAAACACACGTTCTTCTTGTGGTTCTTGTTCCTCCCCGTCCACTACATCGAACCCATAATGGCCCCTCCGTCGCCTTGGTTTGAGCACCTTCTGGAGCTTGCAGCGCAGGGATTTGACCTCGGCCGCATATGAGTCCCTCTGAGCCCTCATTTTATTTGCCTCCATCCTCAATGCAATACAATCACGGTTGTTGCACGCTTCTTCCGGGGACAAGGGGGGAGGTTGCTCCAGGATACCCCCCTCCTCTTCGTAATCAACATCCCAAGAGGAAATCATTCCTATCGTTGGGTGTGTCAATCTGAGTTCATTAAGTTCCTTCATAGCCACTTTCCTCTTGACCTGTTTAACAGCCAGATGTATCTCCTCCTGGGACAGCTCAACATGGTCTCTCTCCATGTGCCGGTCAAGCCTTGTCCCGATGAATTTGCATCCCGAAATGATGCAGGGATGGCGCCTGATGTTTGTTCTTCCACTGGCCATCAACAGTAGAATTTTCCTTTCAACTACATTGCAAACCGCATGAATCCTTCGCAGATGTTTGCTCAGGGCGAGGTAGGACTTGAAGCAGAAGGGGCAGTCGTACGCCATCATATGCCTGCATGGATGAAACATTGGGTTCGTTTAATCCATTGAACATGCATACATATTTGATGTATATCACATTCACGGTACACGGACCGGGGGAGGACTTGGGTTACCAGAAACGGTCCCACCTCCACGGTTATTGCTGACATGATCGAGCAATTAACCACTGAATCCGAGCCAAAATTACGGGCTCTCCAACGAGCACCGAGGTGCTTGCGGAGAGAGGCTCTCAGCTTCCCCTGAGTCTGGTGCTCCGCTGCGGTGTTGGAGGTGAGCCTCGGACCACACCTAACCTCCGCTGGCACCCCCTCTTTCCCCATACGACACCCGCCGAGGCAAGCCAGGCGGAACGCGGGCAGCACGGAGACTGAAAGTCCACCGGCAGCCGCGCACGCACAGGGGCGAGCAGGACGGGCGCCCCACGTCCCGACCCGAAGGCCCGGACGTGAGAGGAGGAAAGAGGGAGTTTGCGCCAACGGAGAGGAAGGGAGGACCAGGGGCCCACGCAACCGCACCGGACGTCCAAAATGTATCCGAGCTAGAGTGTATCCGGGCGCTACATCCCGCTCCGGCTCTCGCCGCAGCGGGGGAGGAGGCATTGAACCCCTCGCACCTGCCCCCGGAGGAGGCAGAGGAGTCAGGTACCCGGAGGTGGACGGCCAGGGCGAGGCCGCCGCACCAGAGTTTTTCGATCCAAGTCCCGGTTAAACGCAGCACGGAGCACCCGGCAGGAGCCTGAACTCCACTCAAACCCACCACTTGGCTTGATGTGAATGTGGCTCTCCCACACGAGCACCGAGTATGTGCAGAGAGAGGCCCACAGCTTCCACTTTCTCTGGTGTTTCGCTGCGGTGTTGGAGGTGAGCCTCGGACCACATCTAAACTCCGCTGGCACCCCCTCTCTCCCCAAACGACATCCGCCGGGCAGGAAAAAGGAGTTTGCGCCAACGGAGAGCAGGAGGACCAGGGGCACTACCCTCAAACCTGTTCGTCTTGGTCACCCTTCATGGGGGTGAACGGCTGCACACAGGCCGTGGGGGGGCACCCGGGACCGGGCAGTACCCCCTTGAGAAAGAACCGGGCAAAACGGGCCAAAACTGAAAAAATATAAAAATAAAAAGAACCAGGGAAGAGGGGTGAAAATGGAATAAATGTATCCGAAAAAGGTGCCTCATAACCCGGGTAGAGTCCCCTGGCAACTCCCCTTGCATTCCTCAAGAGGTCACTTATGAAAACTTAAAGTATTTTAAGAACCAGGCTGGGG
>CALSBZ010033866.1:0-10095 GCA_943591055.1 Gobionotothen gibberifrons
CATGAGCCTGAGTCTTCATCCTGTCTTCACCATGAGCCTGAGTCTTCATCATGTCTTCACCATGAGCCTGAGTCTTCATCATGAGTCTTCACCATGAGCCTGATTCTTCCTCACAAGCCTGAGTCTTCATCATGTCTACACCATGAGCCTGAGTCTTCACCATGAGCCTGAGTCTTCATCATGTCTTCACCATGAGTCTGAGTCTTCATCATGAGCCTGCACCTTCATCATGTCTTCACCATGAGCCTGCCTGCCCTATAGTATGAAGCTGCAGCCTCGCAGACCGCAGTTTCAGACCCGCTGTTTCAGACCCGCTGTTTTAGGACCCTTCTTCTCTTTTATAAAAGGCGGATCGCAAACAGCTTTTAGTTACACTGCCACCTAGAGTACATGAGTGTGTATCACAATAATAAACCACAAAATAAATAAAATAAAACAAAACAATCATCCATAATTTATTCTAACCTACTTTTAGATTATTATAAATATTGATTGTGATTGTCTTTTGAACTTTATTATACTATTTGCCTTTCTGGTCTTTCTCCCACCTTTTCTGCCAGATATCCATCCCTTTTTTCTTAATGACTGCTTTTCCTTCTCCTTAGTTGAACTGGTAATGTTATCGTATGTCCTTATTTTTCCATCCAAACCCACACCCCTGGAACTTGGAATATTAGTAGTGAGTATATATATAACGTATATATATATAGTAGTAAGAATGATATAATCTATTTATAATTGTAAATGTATATTGTATGTAGACATACATTTAGATGTATATTTTGCAAAAATGTTAATTTAGTTTTTGGGAGAAGGGGTGGTAAACTTCTTCCCACGCCTTTTCGGATGTGTAATTGGGTAGATCATTTGTTTATATATCATTTGTAAGTCAATAATATTTAGTTCATCAATTTGATACTGCTTATGTTTTAAATGTATATGTATTCTTTTTTTTTAATTGTTTTACACGTTCTTTTAAAAAAAAATTGTTTTACACGTTCGAAATTATTATTATAAGCTGTTTTAATGCACAACAGGTGAACAAAATGGCAGGCAAGCAGCCTGAAACAAACAAAGTAGCCACAAGGGCGCAAGTTTAAATGGGCAACCAACAAAGGGAGGACTCTAAAAGTGATACCTAACTAAACAAAATAACCCTCACTGTTGCAGTGTTACAAACTAAAGAAAAGGAAGCGGTAAGAAAACACAGCTGAGGTAACTATCACACAATACTAAACTAATATAAGCACATCTAATCACAATAACACGGACCACACAAGTTAAACCCCAGAACGAAGCAGCAGCCGTAACAGGCACAATGAGGATTCTTCACTGGGGTGAGGCGCGGTCTGTTGCTCCCTCAGCCACCAGACAACAGCTCCAGCTGCAGTACCCCGGGAAGCCCTCTTCGGAGTAGAAACCCAGCAAGATTCCTCGCCGACCACTTCCCCGGTAGCCTGTGCCGACGTCCTTATATTGGTCGTCACAGTAAAAGCACCTGGAAATGTGGTATGCCTTCCTGAATTCCCTTGTGTGTCCCTCTGTTAAGAGATTCCAGTTGACGACACCTGAAGTAAAATGTCACAAGACAATTACAATTCAGACAGAAAAAGAACAAAACCTTAATTTAGTTGACCTTACTCTTAGTCAATCAACTTTTTTAGTTCAACCAAACTCATAATACTAGGATAGGAGAAGGCAGAAGTAAAGAAACTTAATAAACTTACTGTCAAGCCAGTTGAAGTGGGTTTCCTTTTGGAATGACCGCTGGCTCACGATGTAGTTGAAGTTCTTGCAGGTAAGGGCTAGCGTGCAGATTGCAGGATCACCATTTGAAAACGCTCCATGAGAAGAAGACACCACCACTTCCGAATCAAAGGCATGTCCATCTGAATGAAGTGACAAAGAAAATGTTTCTTCAAGATGAACAGTATGATGCAACATCAGCGTTGACTGGCAGTAGAAGCAGTGGAAATGACATTGTGGTCGGCAATTTAATCCACATCTGTGAATGGTATACCCTTAAACATAAGAACATAGAATTGTAGTATTATTATTTTGTGATCATATTATTTTAAAGTGTAAATTATGAATACCAAACATCTGAATCAAGTAACTGGTCACCACAAACAAATCAGAGAGGGACTTGTTTTGATGTATTGCTCAAATGGAACTGATCATAACATTCAGGCTGCTTTTAATGCAGACACATTGCAACTCCATTTGCATTTCACAAGAGAATGTTTTCAAACGTTACCTTCATGGAGAACTGCACGGTTTAAGTGGCTCTCTAAATGGGCTTGGACCTTGTTCAATCTGGCTGGATGGAACACATTTGAGGCACAGAACGGGCAGTGAAAGTCTTTGCAGCATGTAGTACATCGCTGTAAGTCGGGCAAGGATCTCCCCTCTCGGATTGTAATATGCATCTTGAAAAAGAGAGAGCATAATTGGTCAAACAGACAGAAATTAGGCCTAATTGTTAAATTCTGACACGACAGATTCTAACCTACAGAATAGGCCGACATAATAACTGACTAAAACACCTCATGCAAAACATGTCAAAAATGATGAGACCGTCTGATAACACGTAGTGTGGAGTAAACAGGCAGTCAGCACAGTTAAGATTATTTACAATGAATTCAAATAGTAATACAATGACTATTAAAGATGCATTTACACTGACGACAAAACTTAGGCTACTGCTGATTTAATGTAGTGGACAGACAGATCATGCTTTTGTCATCCTTTGAAGTTTAATTAATTAGCTGACTATAATTAATGGTTGGGAAGTTTACTTTTGAAATGTAGTAGGTTACACATGACTAATTACCCTGTTAAAAATGTAATAAGTAATGTAACTGACTATGTAACTATTTGTATTGATATTCTAATGTTAATTATGGGTCTTTTCTTTTTTTGTGAGTCACTTTAGATAAAAGCCTCTGCTAAGTAACATAACCATAACATACGGTTTGATTAAACAAATAAACAAAAAGGCTAACAGTTGGTTTTGCAGCGAGTCATCATAGGGCCTAGGGCCTAGGCTAACAGATTAGTTTCCCTGTAGACTCACATTTAGCATGTGTTGCTTGTATTGCTGTAAACTTTAAACAAACAACACGATTCACATTACTCACACTCTTACTGTAATTAGTGATTACATCAACAATTAATGTAGGACACCTAGTTTGGCTTGCCAAAATCACCCTACAGTTTCATTAAACAAATAATCAAATATGCTAACAGTCTATTTTGCCGAAAGCTATAGCTAACGAATAATTGTTTGTAGTGCCTTTAATACGGTTAGAAGCTATCATAAGCTAACAGGTGATTGTTTGTATTGCCTTAAGACTATCATAGTTAACGTTAGCTAATCACACTTCATTTCAAGACACGGGAATTGTTATTAATGTTAAATAAATAAAACTTTAAAAGCACTTCACATTACTCACATGAGCGTTGTCATTCATATTGATGTCTCCTGCTCGCTAGGTGGTGGCAGTGTAACTAAAAGCTGTTTGCGATCCGCCTTTTATAAAAGAGAAGAAGGGTCCTAAAACAGCGGGTCTGAAACAGCGGGTCTGAAACTGCGGTCTGCGAGGCTGCAGCTTCATGCTACTCGTCAGACTGACTGAAATCCATGCCCAGAAAATGTCCTTCATTTTAAATTTTGTGGAAAGCATGTTCTTCACTTTCTCTAAAATCTTGGTGTTGCTGGCTGCGATGATAAGATCATCGACCCAGATAGCAATTATTACTTTCCCCTCTTTAGACTCCTTGGAGTACACGCAGTGGTCTGCCTGGTTCTGTGTAAAATGGTCATCTGTTAAAGGAGGGGTAGGTAAGTTTGAGAAACCGGCTCGAGATACACTTTTTGTTATATTCCATGGAATGCTCTTAATATCCTGATAGCAATGCATATTCTAAGTGCTTTGAAAAAAAATCCATAAAAAAAAAATCATCTGTGGAAGCCGTAGTACTGTAAAAACTACGACCAATTATTTTAGCCGGGCCGGCTAAAATAACTGGTTGGCCGACCTGTCTGTCAGCCTTCAATCTCGTGCACACACACACACACACTCGTGCACTTGCGTGCGCCGTCATTGCATTGGGCGTGTATCCCGTGAGCTCCTCGGTCAGTCCTCCTGCAGCGGCTCAGTCCTCCTGAGCTCTGCAGCAGGACGCGTTCACCATGGCAGAGTTTGCTTCAACATCGCTGAAGAAACTGTAATGCAGCAAATTATGAAGAAAAAGAAAGTGGAAACTAGGAGAAGTCAAACCAGAGTCAATATCGGAGTTGCTTTTCAACGATGGCGACTATTTACGGAGCACACCGGGCCGGAGCTGACGCCATGCTCGACTCTTTTTCTCTTGGACTGTTGTGAGCTTATATGTGGATCTGGGTACCGGTCGCGTATCTTCCAGACACAGCAACTGGGAATAATCACTCTGTTAACCTGTCCCAGGGCTCCATATTGCCACACAACAAATTGTCTGTATGCAGCATAGCTGAACTGTATGTTGCTCTCCCCTGTGTGTCCCAATGTGGCACCGATAATAACAAACAAACGCTAGGTAGCATAGCATTTATATTTACTCATTTAGCAGACGCTGTCTAGCGTAGCTAGGTACTGTATTTCGTTCGTCGACAAACATGATAGATGAATACGCTAAATATTTCAAATAAACATTCAAAACCAACTTGGGCTGTGTAGTATTGATAACCTTTTTTTTGCCTGGTAACGTTACGTTCTAAGGATAGAGGGTGTCGTTTTTCTCATATTGATATTCTGAATAATCTGTGCTGTTGTATTTGATGTAAAGTGTCCCTACTGTAGGCTATTTTTATTATATGTACAGCACTTTGGCTCGATCAAAAATCGTTTATAAATGTGCTATATAAATAAAACTTGATTTGATTTGGTTACCGCAGCCTGCTCTCCTCAGCTAGACGTAACATTTGTAATATATTTTCACAAAACAAACATGCTAGCTTCAAAAATATAAGCACTGACAATAACTTTATTATACATTTGTTTTACATTCATTATCATGATCTTGTGCGCGTTCATGTGTGTTGGAGGAGGTGCTCTGTAGGAAGTAGGGCGGATTCTTTTCGGCTGTGTACTTTTGAATTTTTGTGCACTCGAGGCTGTTTCTCAAACTTACCTACCCCTCCTTTAAGACATACAACTGCAAAGAAAGTAACAAACACAATGCAATATCCTTTTCAATTTCAAAGAACACAAATTGGGTTATTCACAGGTGTTGTTTTGTGTGGTAGAGGTTTTGCGCTTCATTGATGCGTTTTGCACCCCGGGCCGTTGTTTTGATATTCCGCTGAAGTATACGCTGTGACGTAATAACTCCTTTTTTTCAGGGAAGGGGTGGGGGTCAGAGGGCCTAGGTATAAAAGTCACGGCTCGCCACTGAAATTGACAGATGGGTTGGGAATGGAATACGTTTAAATTCAACATGCTAAGGTCAGGACAAGACATGTGTTTATGTTTGAAAGTTAGAATTGAGCAGGTCTGTTGTTCAGAGTGTGTGTCTTGTGTGTTTTCTAGCAGGCTGCTCACATTAATGCTCCATGCGAGATCAGATTAGCTGTATTAAAAGAAGGTAGGACAATACCTACATAGATACCTAAAGCTATGGTTACCATCTGGTTGTCAGAGATATGGGATTGATGCGTATACAGTAGGGATGTTAAGATTCACCGATTCGCATCGGTGCACCGACATAAACGTTCAAGATGCGAGTGCACCGGTTGAGAGAGTGCACATTGGCTACAGTTTGGGTTGAACTCGCGATGCATCGATTGTAGCGTCTTCGCATCGGTAAAAAAACGATTCATTCATATAATATCCCCTCATCCTGTCAGCACTCAGCAGAGACAATCTTTGATCTTTGCTTCGCCACTACGGCGGCCGAGAGTCTCAGTTATCAACACACATGGAAGTGGAGGAGAAAGAGAAACACAGCGCACCCACAAATACGTACAAATCAAACGTTTGGCAACACTTCGGATTTTTCAAGAAAGACGGTCAACTTGAAAAATCGCTGGCAAATTGTAAACGATGCCGTGCCGCTTTAAAGTACACAAGTAGTACGAGGAACTTAGCGGCGCACATAAAGAGGCGACATGGGGTCTGCGGCTGAAAAGAGAAACCTGAAAGTTAGACATATGAGTTAAATCACTCAGTGAGGTGTTATGTCAGAGAGAGTGGTGTTTAGTTTACAGCAGCCTGTGACTGCCAATAATAGTTTAAATGTCTTCCTTACAATTGTAAGCAGTTACCAATAAGTAAGCAGGTACCAATACCTGTTTGTGAAAGGTTATTTGTATTCTTTATTGTTCATATAGAAACCACTGCTTTCTGCTCACTGGTGAGTTAGCCTATGAATGAGTGTTAAGCACATCAGGCTGGTAGTTGTATGGGTATTGCTCTATGGTAGTTGTTATTTGCACATTGTTAATCATAGGCAATGCATCCTTACATTGTTTAACTGTGAGGTGTTATACAATTGTACTGTACTGTATTGTACTGAGTTTTTTATGGTAAAAAAGAAACAGCATGATGGGATGTGCAGTACCAAATATGTAAAGCACTTTTTTGTTAATTTATGATTTGCTGCATATACTGTAAGGAATACAACTAAAATCCTCAGTTGTACCATATTGAATTGTATCATTGTTTTGCATTGTGTTGAATCGCATCGTATCGCCCCGTATCGCATAATGTTGAATCAAATCGTATCGAACTATATCGCAACAGGGGTGAATCGTATCGTATCGCATCGCCTGGTGTTTCAAATGTATCGTTAATGTATCGTATCGTGGCAACGTATCGAGATGCGCATCGCATCGGCCTCAGTGATGGAGATGCACATCCCTAGTATACAGCAGACACATGTCCTTAAAGCAACAAAAAAAAGCCATATAACATCAGTTGAACTTTTATCTATGTTTGTTTGCATAATTCACATGTCTAAACCACAAGGCAAAGAAGTACAAAAAAAACCAGAGCTAATTAGTAGTGCCAGAATTGTTATTATTATTTCACTGTTAACGGTTCAGCATGATTATCAGGCAGGAGTTTTTGTAGTAGAAAATACCTTTCCGACCTTTTCGTTTCTAGTAACATAGTGGCAGCTTATATCCTTGAACTCACCCTGATCCAGAGCCTCTTTGTTGTCGTCCCACAGCAATATGTTATCTTGATGATCTTTGGGGGGGAAAACATAGCTTACTTAGACTAAGCACTACTTATTTTTGAGAAGTGTAAGTGAAGGTAGCTAAATTAACAAGACAAGTTCAAATGGAGAAATTATTTAAAAGCGAGAGTGAACCTTAAATTAGAATACATTCACTCTCTATCCAACAGGGAAAACAAATAACATAGAAAGGACAAACCAAAAATATGAGTTGTTGTCCCTAAAACCCAAATGTATAACTATATACTGAGATATGCTAGAGAGAATGAAACAAAAATGAATACCAGCAGTGACTAGGGTTTAGGGGCCAGACACAAGGCGGGTTTGCTGTGAACAATGTTTCAGACAGCGCACATGCTGTTGGTTGTGATGACTTTGTGGGGTTGTATTGGGGTGAACACTGGACCACAAAGATAAGATGGAGTGGTCAGACAGCGAGTACAAAAGCTTATAATGGCAGCATGTGTGAATAAAACAGGGTCAACGTCTGACTCCAAGTTGTTTAATGGCTGGAGAGGAAGGTGGAGGGGTGGAGTTGACGTGAAGCTACTAACAGCAGCTAGCTCGAAGGCCACGAGCTTAACCAGCTTTATTATGCTCCATCCAACAGCTAGCTGAGGAGGCAGTAGTCACCGGCAACAAAGACTACAGATGTAGCACTCCAGATAGGACTCCACCCAGTGGATTCCAACCAAAAACCCAGCGGATCCCAGTGGATGGGGGCGTTGCCAAATTGCTAGAGGGCGTTGCCAAATGTCCCCATTTGTTCAATTACTGGATTTAACCATGAGATCGCGCTTCATTCACAAATACACAAAGACAACTGGGTGTTGTAGGCCTTAGTCTGTTTGCAATGTTTGCAGCGCTGCAGTTGTGTTTGCTGAATACTGTAGCATTTAATCACTTATTAGGGCCTGAGCACGAAGTGTGCGAAGACCTATTGTAATTTGTTATGGTTTTCACAGTGTGAAGTTGAAGCGCTACTCGTTTTGGTTTTGCTCTGTCGAAACGAAATGGAAGAAATGGGACGACTTTACAGTCGTTACATGCTACATTCAAAAGTTCTTTACAATCATCATCATCAACTTCAACGACGATTCCGTAGGAGAAAGAAGGTAAATATACGTCCAATTTGATGGCGTTAGAGCTAGCTGTTGTTAGCCTCTGCATGCACCAAGCTCAAAATACCCAGCTTTGCAGCATTAATTACTATGGTATAACTTAAAACTGATGCCCCTTCTATAACATAAGCGTGACGTATGCGGTGCTTGCTTTCTAGACCGACAACTTTTTGGTGCTTGAAACAAACCGGATTCCGGAGTGTGAACAGGAAAAAACGGTGCTTTTCAAGCTCCAGCTCCGAACCGGCCCTGGAACCGCGTTGGTGTGAAAGGGGCATATCTCTTGTTAACAGAGGGGGGATGGTAGAGCTTTGTCACACCGTTTCAGGGTTAATGAATAGTGGATAGGAGAATTCAAAAGGATTTAGGAGAAGAGACTGCAGTGCTTTGAGAATCCGACTGCACTTACACTATCAACGTATTTATAATGCGCCAACGGACGTCATGAATGTGCGTCTGCTGCTGTGGGGAAACTACAGTTTTCTATACAGCCTACATGATGTAGGCTATAATAAAAACAACAACAACCCAGCGCCGTATTCTATAGATACTTTGCACCGCGCTCCCACTTGTTGTACCTGGCAGAGCAAGAAACACTCCAGCCGTTTATTTAAACTTGTTTAAAACATATCTAAATAAATATGTGTGCCCCGGGCCATACATGTAAGTATGCTGTCAGATAAAGCCTACATTATTTCATATGAGTTTCCTTGTGGCAGTGTCCATCACTGCTCTCCCTGGTTGCAATACACAAAGACAGCTAACTGTAAGCTTTTCACTCAGAGGGGGGTGGGGGCCATGGCTGATGGGCCATTAGGTGTGTAAACACACAGCTGATCACCTAAGAGCTGCCGTTTCATTCAGACTATTTAAAAAAAAAAAAGGTCTGATTTTAACATTGCACAACAATGAACTCAATGTGTGATTGTTATAGCAGTAATATTAAACACTAATAATACAGTACACTATTAACAATAGTATAATATTATAGCCTGTTTTGCCCATGGTGAGATGATGAGGCTTCATTCAGTAATTTTTTGTGAATTACTGAGTTAATAACGTTTTAATGAAGTTGACTACAGTATATTCATATTTGTCAGTGCTTTCATGTCAATTCGGCGAACATAAACATAAATGATCGTGAAGATGATGATTAAAAATCGTTTGTTTGAGCCGGTCTGCATTTCCTGATGAAAAAACTAACCGATGGTTTTGTGTAGTACGCCAACGTGGATTAAACAACATTATTTTGTTAAATAAATGTCTCTTATTTAGCACAGAATATGATCCTATCCGTGACATATGGATCTTAACAAATATCCGCTGTATCAGACACCTGTAGATCTATCAGCTGTTTATTTCACATGAGTTCCAGTGTGGAAGCTTTTTAATCACTGCTCCCCCTGGTGGATCCATGATCCATTGCAGCTGGTTTAATTATAATTCAATGTATTTATCAAGGGGGCATATCAAGTCCTGCGGGGGGTTTTCCTTTCAGCAGGGGCCCACCCCGTGCCGATCACGGGCCCACATGGGTAGGGGTGTCCGAAATGAGGTGCTACATCTGTAACCGCACTGTGACCACAGAGAGACTGTCCTGGCAATACGTCACATTGCTTGGCACTGACAGGAGTATCAGGGTTAGTGGATGGCTGACAAAAGGAAGCTGACAAAAGGAAGCTGACAAAAGGAAACTGACAAAAGGAAGCTGACAAAAGGAAGCTGACAAAAGGAAGCTGACAAAAGGAAGCTG
>CALSBZ010033867.1:0-17875 GCA_943591055.1 Gobionotothen gibberifrons
CTCCTTCCACCTGCTCCAGCTGGTCAGAAGAACAAATGTTTCGATCTGTTGTGAAATCTCAAAGCCGAACGCAAACCCTGAAGATGACCTACTTCTTCCCTTCGACATAGACACTCCGCTAAAATCCATAAATTAAGGAAATTAACTGATGGGGCCCGGGGCCACTTTGTAAGCTATTTAAATCTTTAAATTTACAACATCCCTGCATACTTCATGTAATTGAACTAACTCGGGGCTTGTTTCCTTTAATGAGAAAAAAAATCCAGTTCCCCCTGCAGTGCGTACCTCTGGAAACAACAAATCTGTGCCGCGAGGGATGATGGGATCGCTCTGAGGCGCGGAGTCTTTCTAATTACAAAGACTTGAACCGCTTCAAGGAGAGACGCTTTCACACTCCCTATGCTGCTGCGAAACCACCAGCATCACTACTTTATTTTATATCGGAGTTATTGACATTTTAGATGTAGGAATATACCGTAACTTCTATGAGGAGTAACGGATTACATGTAACGGAATAATCAGGATGCAATAAGAGCGAACTGTTTACTCTGTACAGTTAAATTAAAAAGATGTAATCTGATTAGTGTTACATTTTTTTAACTGGGGATAACTAGCAGGATTACAATATTAAAATACATTTAAGAACGACATATTAAGAAAGGCAAGCACAGGGTTAATTACAAAATGTATTTCATTACAAGTTATCAAGAAAATGCATTCAGTAACCTAATCTGAGTATCAAAATATAACGTAATGTAACCGGATTACTTTTAGATGACCTCAATATCAAATGCAAATAAACGCAAGAGAAATAAATACCAAAAGTATGCTTCAGTGTTTTATTAGAAAAACTACAGGACAATGTCACCTTAGAAATGAAGAAATCAAGATATTTAGGTTAAAAAGATATTGTATATATAGGAAAACCTGCCTTACTCATTACGTAATCCTGTTAAATGTAATCCGTTACTCCACAAGCCTCATTACAACACTGAACTTATTTTTATTTATATATATAATGTATTTTAATTCAGTATGTGGACATGTGATTTATTAAACAAAGGATTGTGTTTTGTATTCAAATTATGTATTAAACCAAAAATAGTATCGCTAAAATGTATTGGTGTTTGATATCAAAGTAATCCAATGGTAACGAAAGTAATCAGGTTACTTTACTTTTATATTGAGATACTTAAATTAGATTACATTATTTCACAGGTATGTACATGTTTAAATGAACCTCCTTATGATCCATCCTTATGATTAAGAGTATATTATTGGAGTATGGCACCAGGTAACAGAAAATAAAAGGCCATTTAAAATGCCACAGGATCAATAAGATATCATATTTTTCATCTTTAAACAATAGAGACCTCTCCCAAAAAGTGAAACTACATTTTCTGTGGACCAATAACAAGTTCCTACACTGGTTGGCGCCAAATATCAAGAAACGAGCCTCCCACCTCTCAGGATGCTGGTACAGAGTAATTACTGGGCTCAATGTTGCATCAATTATTCACAGTTATTTACCCGCAAATAAACACACATTCAAATAAATAAATAATGTTCTCCTTGGTGTGAGCACCTGCTTGTCTCCCTCTTTATCCTTCACCAAATTTGGCACACCACTTTTACGCGCTTCATCATCACCTGCATCATGGTGTCTTTATATGTTTAAAAAATAACAATTGTCATCCAGCGTCTTATTTTCCCCCAAAAAAAAGAAGAAGTCTGGAGGCTGACAGCTTTCATTTGAGAGTGAAGGAAGGGGGGGGGGGGGGGGGTTGTTCTGGGCAATATCTCCATCTAAGCCCTGCGCTATAATTGAAATGGCGCATTTGGCCGCAGGCAGGTTGTGAGGGCGCTTTCTGCAGCAGCATGCATGTCCATAGACGTCATTTGATTTTAATGGCCTGCAGGAAATTTGGTGTTACAACTCCAGACATTAAGGCGAGAGAGGGAGAGAGGGAGAGACAGAGGGGGGAAATCACCGCGTGAAAGATATTGGTTCAAGGATATCTCTTCATTTTCAACATATTTTTCCTACTGGGACTTTATCAACAAGTTACTGCGCCTTTTATTGCATGCTGCCTGAGTGAAGGACTATGGCTTTAAACTTTAGATCCAGGCTGGAGATGGAGATGGAAATGTATGCCTACTAGCTGGAACTGCCTGGGGAACTATTACATCAGACGAAATGACAATGATTAAAATCTGCTTTTTGCTGCTCTAAATCCATTGAGCGACAGTTGCCGGTTAGGTTTCCAACCCCCTACAACTTCACACCGTTAAGGGAACCCGTCTACTTTAGCTGGGGTAAAAATTAGATAAGTTATTATATCTTTGCAGTCATAATTTCGGGAATAAGGAGGGGGTATATCACGTTTTTCTTCCTTGAGAAAATTGCCTGGGCGAGAGAGTGGAGTTGAGCTAATTGTAGCCTAATCCCTGGCCCAGAGGCACTCGGGCTGCCCGGAGCAAGATCTTTCTTTTTCAGCTCTGCTCTGTTATTTAGAGACGGATTATTGGCTTTCTTCTTCTCATAACAAACCACAGGGGCAGTTTCATTTAGGCAACAAAAAGCAAGAACAAGAAGAAGCCGAAAAAACGAAGCAGGATTCCAACAAGAGCGCACAATTTTACGCGTATCCAAAATAAGAGCACAGAAGAGGAAGGAGATCATCTCATCTATGTACAAGGTAAGGAAGCTTCCTGTGCGCTTTGGTACAAAGAAGCTCGCTGAGGACAGGTCGAGCCAGCCTTGCAATAAGAGCCTTTAAAGCCACAGAGACTCTTTCGCAAAAGCAGTCCAGCTCGGCCACAGCCTGTAGTGTGTTTTTTTAGAAGGCAGCTTTGTGTTGGGATACACAGAAAACACTTGGCTTTTCCGTGCGGCAGCGTAGAGGTTCGTGCCGGAGCTGGATGCTGGTGTAAGTGTACCACAGACTCGAGGGCATTTGGAGAAAAATATTTGAGATTTTCCGGGGTTTTACGCGGACAGGAGCTGGGACTGACCGCCGGCACGGATTTCCTCTGGATTCCCTACGATGTTTGAAACGGTATGGTGAACATTTTTTCACATAATCTGATGTGTATACGCACAGTGCAGCCTGTCGAATAGTCGAACCGGTGCTAAAGAGCAGCGTGGAAACTAGAGGGGTTTACCTTCCTCTTTCTCGCAGTTTTTATCCAGCGCCTGATGAATCACACGTGTCAGGATCCTGATTTTAATTGTACAGCATGGAATAAGACGCCATGTTGAGCATTGGTCGAATTAAAGGCAGAGCACATCGTGTGGAGTGGGATGTTGTACCGGGTTGTTCCCCATTCTAACATTTCCGTGTGCGTACTATTTCTATCGTGTACGCAGAGGATTTTAATATTATTTGGATGTCTAAAGGATGGAATTGGCTACAACACTTTATGAGGGTCAGTGGAAGGAGGCAGGGGAAAGTTGATGCTTTTACGGTGTTTTGTGGAGGAATGTGTCATGTATGGTGTGTGTGATTGTGTAGGGGGAGATAGAGAGTGATTTAATGAGACAGATGTTGAATGAAATTATGATTATTTGGGAGCTTTATATGCATTTTTCTCTCTTTTTTTGTTCCGATTCTATTATGCATGTATTGTTGAATTGGTAAGGAGTGAAGGAGGGGGGATACCGGTGTTGGGACCCCAAACTTCTTCATTCTTTACAAGTTTTTTCCCTCTTTTTCCTGGGATTTGAAATGTAATCCCGTCCTTCTGTAATCGAATTAAATTAACATGATGCTGCTGTAAACCAGGCAACACCCTGAGAAAAAAAGCAAAAACCCTCCTGTCTCGTTTTTTGCCCTGCGGCGTTTGTGCTCTCGGAGCCGAGGGGCTGATCTGGCCTTTCACACCGGCCTCTGGTTTACCATATAAGGCAGGACAAACAGCCCATAATATGCAACCACACTTACTGATCAACTCTGCTGATTTACTGGAGGGTGAAATCCTATTACCCCAATCTGTTGTGTAGTTGCACAGTGGAGCTCAAAGTAATATTCAAAGTTTGGTTGTGTGTTGCGTCAGGAAAGGTCTGTATTTCAGACCAAAGCGCCTGCAGGGGAACGGGTGAGTAATGATAACACAATGTGACCTGTCACTGATCGTTAGGGAAACTTAAAGTAAGACAAATCCTATCCTCTCCTGTTGTGTTTTACACTTTGTAGGCACTAAAATGTGTCCTCTTTAATGTTGGAAAACAAAACGCTCTACTAAATTGGACCCAAATGCATCCATTGCTTTTCCAGAACCATATGGAGTCGTATCGAAGTCTTTAAAGAAAATAGATTTCATCAAACATTTCAGCTCTAATCAAACCCAGCTGCTGACCTCAGCGTGCACCATATCTCAAATCAGTTCCCCAAAGCTGGAGCACTTAGGTTAACACGCGGTTATATTATATGGCACAAAATGTGATCTTTCTGACATTTTGTCAACTCGTTTATGGAGAGAAATACTTCATGATTGGGCCTGGTACTGTAGACAGGAAAGTGGTGCTTTTGGCGCGTTTTTCCGCGTGGTCGACTATCACATATTGGTGAAAGAAGTCACAAGTGGCAAAACAAGCCATCACCTCTTTTGTGTTTGAATGTACGTGTGCAAAGAGGAAGAAGAAAAGTTACCCCCCCCCTCATCTCCCACCCCCGTCGTGTTTTCTGGCTCTCAGATTGGTGGTTGGTGTGTCTGGGTGCATCACGTCTAACACATACGGCGACCTTTAATTAGAATATTGCAGCAGCAGTTTGTTTTATTCCCCTGGAGGCTGACACCTAGCATTCCTCCCTCTCTCTCACTGTCTTTATATCTGTCCATCTCTCTCCCCCCTCCTCTCTTTCTCTCTCTCTCTAATAAGCATCCTCCTATCCTCGCCTCCGGTGCTGCATGAAAAGATGCAAACATACTTAATTAGAGCGGTGGCAATAATTTCCAGGCTAAATATGCGACCAGACAGACATGGAAGTGATCTGATGGCATTCAGAGAGGCTCTGCTCCACGGTGCACCAGCAGCAGCAGCATAGTGTTGTTGTGTGTTTTTGTTCCAATGCTTACCACCACTCCCATGGCTTTTCTGTACACTTGCTTTCAGGAGGGAAGAAGCATGTCTCGGCTGTCTCTGACCCGGTCCCCGGTCTCTCCTCTGGCCTCGCAGGGGATCCCTCTGCCGGCTCAGCTGACCAAATCAAACGCCCCGGTGCACATCGATGTCGGGGGACACATGTACACCAGCAGCCTGGCGACCCTCACCAAGTACCCAGACTCCAGGTAAGACGCGTCTCTCACATGCACAGGACATTAATGTATCTTATGTCACAATATTATGACTTATTGGCATTTAAAAAAGTGTTTATTTTGATTTAAATGTGACATCTTCATTCATGTGAGACTAACTTAACTTACTTACTCCAGGTAGGACAGTTTCTCATATGCATAGGATATTAATGTATCTTATGTCACAATATTATGACTTATTGGCATTTTAAAAAGAGTATATTGTGATTTAAATGTGAAATCTTCATGAAGTTGAGAAGACATGTCTCTCACTGCATTCGTTATAGTGATTATTTCCTATTTATCATCTTCAATTTAAGGATGTATTGGCATATGTTGATTATTTTTTAAAATTTGTATTCTTACTTACTCCAGGCAGGACATAGGACTCTCATACTGAATGCATCAGCTCTCGTTATTCCTTTCCTTATCAGAGTTTTTTTTAATGTATTGGCATTTTAAAAAGTGTATATTTTTGATTTAAATGTGACATGTTCATTAATTTTAGACTCTGAACTTAACTTACTTACTCCAGGCAGGACATACTCTCATTCTGAATGCATCAGTTCTTGTACATAATGTCCTTATTTATCATATTTGTTGAGTTATTGGCATTTTAAAGAGTGTATAGCTATTATTTAAATGTGACACTTCATGAAGTTCAGACTCTAACTTAACTACTCCATACGACATGTCTTTTACTGCATTAGTTTTTAGTAATTAATCGTATTTATCGAACATCAATTTGATCATTTTTTGGCATATGTTGATTTATTTGTGAGAATTTGAGATTCTAACTTAACGTACTTACTGCAGGTCACTCTATGCATTACTTCTAGTGATTACTTTCCCCTGTTTGTCCCAATAATACGATTTATTGGCATTTTAAAGAGTGCATCTTTTGTTTTAAATGTGAGACCTCCATGCATCCAACTTTACTTACACTAACTAGGTAAGACACGTCTCTCATATGCATTAGTTTTATTATTAATTCCCTATTTATCTAACATCAATATCATTTTGTATAGCCATTTGAAGAGTGTATCTATTGATTTAAATGTGAGATCTTTACTTTATGATGGGAATCCTTTCCAAATTAAATCTTCAAGTTGATTTGAATTAGTTTACATCTCTATTTAACAGCTTAATTTAGCATTTTAGTCATTAAATCAGTTATTAAATAATTGAACTGGTGTTTTTCTTAATTAGGATTAATTGTATTTCTGCTGTTAGCAAGTCATTTAGCTGACTGGCATTAGCACAACTTCACAACTTGAATGTCTTTTCAAACAATTTGGGGAAATGTCTCATTATTTCAAAACTCTCATGGCTCAAACGATAAATTTGATTGTTTTTCTTTTGTTTTAGTCATGATTATTTTTTTAATACACCTCCAGGGCTTTTATTTTTTTGTCTCCTTTCATTTTCATTTGGAAATTCAGCTGCTGTCAATCTGGCCAGTGCAGATGCTTTCACATGTTTTTAATTGGGATTTTAATGGTGGTGAATTTACATGCAAACATGTCTGCGTGCGCCCCCTATCATAGCCTGTGTATTTGGTCAGTAGATCAGAGTGCTGTGAAGGATCCTTGGAGGGAAATGTGACGTAAATGTGTGGATCATAAAAGCTTTGAATCTGATCAAATCTAGCTCATTTGGGTGTTGAATACAGATTCTCCGACTAATTTAGACCTTGCTTTTGCAACAAAAACCTCTCATTTAAAGTCATTATTAGTGTCAAACATAAGAGGTTAATTTCCAGACACTAGATACAGTAAAGCATGATGACTTTCATGAGTATATTCCTATGTTTGAGACAACTTTTCAAATAGAAACATGGCTGGTGTTTCAGGGAAACTTTGACACCTCAAACACTTGCTTTCAATGATCTCAATTTGTTTGGACAGGAAGAGAAAGGAACTCCTGCTTTCTGATTCTCATGATCAGTGTCCATTGTAAGATTTAGTCATCACGATTCAGATTGTGTAAGAGCTGTTGCTAATCCACCCTCCCACTTCATCACGCTTTTAGCTCCATGCTCAAACAAGGTGACACCAGCGGAGGTAGCTCTGAAAGGAGAAGTAATGATCTCTGTTCTCCGCTGATTTCCACGCTGTACATTTCCTCCTAAAGCTCATGCAGTGTGTCGTTCACTACATGATACACTCCTCAATTCTGCGTCAGCTGACGGTCCCATGTGGGCCAGCGTAAACATTCACCAGGTTGTTGAAAACCTGCCAAATTGGCTACAGGATCCCCTTAATCCCTTGGTAATATAAATATTAAAGTCTTGATAATCACAGAAGCCGCTGACAGGAAATCCCTTTTGTTCCTGACATCTAACATGAAAAATAAAGCCAATCGCAGACAAGGGTTTATAATTGTTTCTGTTAATAGGGTGGTGTGTATGCGATTATCCAGGGGCAACAAGACAGCAGTTTTTCTAATGAAAAAATGCTAATGATATTCAGATTTTGGAGTAAAAACGGTCACATGACACATCTTGTGTACAACCAGCTCTATTGTTCATGAAAATCAGATTTTTTTTTTTAATTGTACGTAATGCTCCGATGCAAGCTTCACATGTTACAAAGACGTTATTCATATGGGGAGAAGAAGAATAGCACCAATGGAGTCATGTCAGAGCACCCAAACAGTGTTATCACAGAGAGAGTAAAGACCGGATACCACTGTGAGTGTTGGTGGGAGTGCTTCTCTTTCACACATGCTCCTTGCCCCCTCTCTCTCCATCTCTTTCTGTTACTTTCTCACTTTGAATCACACACACACACACACACACACACACTCTCTGTTTCTCTCTCTTCCAGCCTCCTCAGTGTACAGTTGGCCTCAGGGCTCCACTTTCCGTTGGAGCCCGTGGAAGGAGGGGCCCTTTTGTGTGAATTAGGATAATGGCTGACAGCAGAAAGCAAAACAATTACACTGGCAAAGCCGCATTGATATAGATATATTTATTTATATATATATAGAAAGAGAGAGAGAGAGAGAGAGAGAGATGTATATATATAGACGCTGCATTCAGTCATGTCCGGTCAAACAGGCAAACTAAGTAGTGTTAGAAGAAGTGCTCAGATCCTGTACTTAAATACAAGTATGCATAGTATTGTCTAAAAAGACTCCATTACATGAAAAAGTCCTGGTTATGATTAAGTACAATTACAAAAGTATTAGCATCATGATGTGCTCAAAGAACCAACAAATATAAGTACTCATTAGGTCAATCGCTCATTTTGGGTTATCAGGTAAACGTACTTCAAATATCAAAAGTAAAAGTAGTCACGGATAAGTTCATAGTCTTATGTTTATTACATTAACCTGTTATACGTGTAACAGCATCTTAGCATTGTAGTTAATGTGGACCAAATGAGTGTTAAAATAGTCTAGAGTTGAAGTAGGAAGTATAAAGGGGCCCTATTGTGCTCTTCTGATGTTTTCCACAACATAGTGACATCACGTAGTTACGGTAGCGCTTCTATTGGCTAGCGCTCCAACACATTATACGTGATAGTTCAAGGGGCGGGACATGTTTAAGCAGTTGACCAATCACAACAGAGCCGGCCAGCTAACCAATCAGAGCAGTCTGGGCTCTGGTTTCAGACAGAGGGGACATTGAACATTAAAGCAAGGAGACATGTCCCAGACTAGTAGAGACACTACATACTGAAGGGACATGAACATGAGTATAATAGGGCCCACTCTTAATGAAAATACTCAACACTAAGTTGAAAATGTACTTAGTTACTTTCCATCAGTGAAACTAACAGCAGGGTTAAAGAGTTTAGAGTTGATGATTACTTTTAATAGATTGCCTCCTAAATAATGCAGCATGCCAAGAGAAAGTTAGTCTAGTAAGTAATGTGTGGTTATTCATCTTCTTCTGTGCGGGCCATATTAAGGGACAGGGGTCATGAAACATTGATGCTCTCGCTGCGCCGCTCTCTCAGAGGAAAGTCTCTGTTCAACAGAAGCTGGGGGATTAAAGGGGGGGGGGGGGAATGTTTCAGAGACGAGGAAAGTATTTTGAAAAGACCACTGGATATGTTTCTCTTTGAAGACGAGTCTTGTTGGTCGACAGATCTGGCTCCATTTCTCTTTTAGTTACTCTTTCTCCGGAGCTGATAACCATAATTAACACAGCAAGCAATATCTCATCTGTTACCGTTAGCATTCACTATATTTCCTTTTCAGTTTGACTCCATTTCACTGGAAGGCCTCAAGTGTTGCTTTTTTAACATGGCGCCAACACATCGCTGTGATCTGAAGTAGGGCTGCTCAATTAATCGTATTTTAATCGTATTTTAATCGTATTTTAATCGCGATTACGATTATGGCTTGCAACGAAAACAAGATTTTTTAAAAATTACTTTTTGTTGGTTTTTTAGTTCAATTATACTTAAAATTCAGGGTAATCAACTGTTAAAAACATACTGTTCAAATTGTTTTTCTCAATAAATTGATGTTTTCAAAGTAAATGGATAATCGTTTTTTAATAATCGTGATATCAATTATTGACCCAAATAATCGAAATTATGATTTTTGCCATAATCGAGCAGCCCTAGTTTCTAGCAAAACATCTTTAAGAGATGACATAAGCAGCCCTACCAGCATTTGCCATGGTGGCAACCAAACATCATGATCATCTGGACCATGACGGTGGGCAGGCTTTAATGTTTAACTGAGTGGAATATGTTGTTTTACCTAAATGTTATTATTTTGATATTATCTATTTAAATTTAGACATGAATGTATAATTTATTTTATTTTATTTTGTATTGGATTTTCAGTTGATTACCCTGAACATATAATTCAACAGTTAAAAAGTTCAAATTATTATTTGTTTTAAAATACAACAAATGGATGTTTTCAAAGTCAATGAATAATCGCATTTAATAATTACAATTATTGACCCAAATAATCGAGCAGCCCTATCTGAAGTCAAATTAGCTGTTTGACTTTTAGCTTAACATGAAATAATAATGAGAGTTAATTGTAGCTCTTGCGCCGGAACAGTACTTTTATGTAGCTGCAAAATAACAGAGAAAATGTTTTGTCAATCTGCAGACAGACATTATGAAAGCTAGCAACACAACTTGTGGGCATAAGAGTCAGTGACGGTTATCAGTGGTGGTGAAATTGAGTTTTCTCAATGCAATCACATCTGGGAATATCGGACAACAAAGCCTTAAATGATTATATGTTCCAAGATAGATAACCATGTAAGACAATTGTTGTTGCTGTTTTCATATTTAATGTTAAAAACCTGGATGAAAATTACACATGAATCTGATGTGATTGTAACCACACATTTAACACATGGCACTAACACATCGCTGTGGTCTGAAGTAAAATGAGCTGTTTAGTTTTAATCGCTTAACGTTAAATAATAATGAGAGTTAATTGTAGCTCTTGTGCCGGAACAGTAATGTTATGTAGCTGCAAGAAACATAACTGATCTGATTGTAATGAACCCTAACCACATATTTAGCTACATTAAAGTAAAGTCCTTGTTTTGGAACTTCTTTCCCCTCACCTTTTGTAAAAGAAGCACATTTTCAATCTAGTTTTTGACTTCACACCCTCCTTCCTCCAAAGCTACTGTGTGATGTGAGGCACTCCCTGGGTGCGTTAGTTTCACTTTGCATGGAGCTGCTGGCTTTCATTAGGCGCCCATTAGCGTCTCCAGACAGTTCCCGTAGAATCAGTGGTACCTGAACGCCCCTCCACCTCCTGCAGACCCCTCTCTGCCCTCACTTTGTGTGGGAGATCTGAGCTTTTCCTGTCCTCAATAACCTCCCTCCTCTTCCTCACTCTTCCTCTCTGCATATGGAGGTGTGTCTGCATCTTCTCCCACTCCTCTCTCCATCTCTTCTCATATTCTGTTTCTCTGCATCCCCTTCCCCTCTCTCTTCTGATGTCTTTGTCTAGTCCCTTTCTTCTTTCTCCACATCAATCTGCTTTTTTGTGTATCTTAATTTCTCCATGCATGCATCCCTCCCCCCCAACACCCTTTTCTATCTCCCTACCTGTTAAAATGACCCCCCTCCTCCCAACCATCCAATTCAGGGATTTAACTGAAAGGGTAAAAATGAGGAGACCAACAGAGAGCGAGAGTGAAGGGAGTAGAAGAGAGGGAAAGAAAAAGAAAAACAGGCAGCATTTTAATTGCTTTTTAAAAAAGTGGAGATGAAAAACAGAGTTAGCCTGGAGGGGTATGGTGAAATTCTAGCTGGAAGAATTGCAAGACCATATGAGAAAGGAACACCTCGGGCGAAACAGGGAGATGAGTATTGGTTTTTTATAAAGCATTTTGCATCGATTTCCAGAGAGAAAGCGAGCGAGGGAGAAGGATGGAGACGGAGGAAGAGAAAGAAAGAGTGGAAGGGAGGGAGGGAGGGAGGGAGAACCATCTTTGCTTCTTCACAAGTCAAAGAGAAAAATACATTTGACGTGATAGCTTCAGTGTGTGGAGTCGACACAACGGGGTCAGGAGATACCTGATACAACCATTAGATCCACGCTCACTTTCACAAAGTAAGAGGCTTGTAAATGCAGAGAGATGAGTGGAGCCAGCCCCCGCTGTTTGTTCACGTTCCCACTGCGGCTTCCCGTCCTCTCCTTCTAATACGCTTTGACAACAACGGTGCCGGGGTTTGTCGGCCGGCGCGTTATTGCACGTAGCTTTCTTTGTCGTACAACTTAGTCAGCCGACGTAGAAGCTGTTACCGTGATTAAGGAGCAGATTACATGGAAGTGATGATGATGACAGCCACGCAGCGCCCTGCCAAGAGCCGTTCCTCAGCCAGACGAAGGGGAATGTGCGGGGAGAGAGGTTACGTGCAACAGATTTCATGTGTGAATGAGTATTATTTACACTGCAAAGGCATTCCTGGTGAGGGAAATGTTCGAAATTATGCAAATTCTTTAAACAGATTTAAGCTTTTGTGACACAAATGTGTAACAATAATTCAACAAACCTTCCCCTAATATATCAGATGTTAAAACACTGCTTTTTAACTATTGAAAAGGTATACTTAGCATAATGGAAATGAAGAAATAGATAGACTAGATCCGTCCAGTGGAAGAGGGACCTGCAGGTATACGCTGCAAGAAAACCTCACGTGGAAATGAATATCTGTCCAAAGGTATCTGGAGGCACAGAGCCAACATGGTGTGATGAAAGTTTAAAGATAACAGCAATTCCTTTCTCTCTTTGCCTTGATGAGCGCCTGTAGCCGACTCTAACCAAACGCTTCATCTTAGGAGGGGAAGGAGTTAACTAAAGGACACAAGTGTCTATATAAGATGCTACGATCCCAATGCAGTGTTTTTCATTCATTATTAGCTAGGAAAACAATCTTGATGTGGGTTATTTTTTCAGATGATTTGTATACTTACTTTGTCTTTCAATGTACTACTCAGTGAGCCCGACCTATAATATAATAAGACACTACAGTCCTGATTGTAAGGGAAACTTCTGCAGCAATGAATGTCAGGACTCAGAGAGACACGAGGAGAGTTGGAGCTTTGATGTCAAACACTGATAGTTTATTCACAAGTATCGGCCGGCGAATTCATATCACAAGTCACAGCAGCAAAAGGTTCTGACTGCACGGGTGGGTTGCCATGTCAATTCTGCCCAGCCTCTCTCTCGGTAGACCTTTTAACTAGTTCAGCGAGAGTAAACGACATATTTGGGGAGATAGACTAAACAGCTGGGCACCCTGAATCACTTGCGTCTGACCCTTAATGGCCTCGAAGCCAGTGTTCCCACTGCCGTAAACCATTTCGTGACAGAGAGTTGAACTGGTTTATCAAGATAGCTGGAGCCTCCCATTCCTTAAGAGAGATACCAGACTCAGGGTTGGTCGTAAACGTCAACACAGAAAAGGTTAAATATCTAGGAGTAAAGACAGAAATATTCTTTGACACTGATGATATTTGGAAAATGCTTGTAAATATTGAGTGTTTTTAATTGAATAGTGTGTTTCTTAATGGTGAGCGAAGGAGTTAACTGAGACAGCAACAAGTGTCTATATAAGATGCTACTGTCCTGATAATATTTGGAAAATGCATTTTTAATTCTTTATTAGCTAGGAAAACAATCTTGATGTGATTCCAGCTTGTATAGTTATTTTTTTCAGATGCTTTTTTCGTTCAATGGAACAAATAACTACTCAGTCAGCCTGACCTATAATACAATAAGACACTACAGTCCTGATGATATTTGGTAAACACTTGCGTATTACTAGTGTTTTTATTCAATAGTGTGTTCCTTAGTGAGAAAACATTGTCTACGTAATTTGGGGTAATGTTATTTTCATTATTCCAGCTTTTACAGATGATTTTGATGTTTTTTCAATATTTTCTTTGCCATCTAATGGAACAAAGAACTGCTCTTGATAAACCTGACCAATACGGATATAAACTACGATATACAACTTTTTGAAAATTGTTTCTCTGCATTTGACCCATCCTAGTGTTAGGAGCAGTGTGCTGCCATTTTGAACGGCGCCCGGGGAGCAGCGTAGGGAACGGTTGCCAGGCCAAGTCCCTATCGACTTCGCCACCACCGCCCTATACTTGTATAATGGGAGAATATGATGTAGAGTCCCAATATGTTGATTTTATTTTATTATGGTGGTCCAATATCACCAACATATGCATTTGAGTATACATTTAGATTAGATTGCGAAGGAACTTAAATACAGGCCAGTGCAAGAATAGGTTATCCTCAAAGATTCATGCATATCCACAGCGTTACATAGTGACATTGTGTTTTATATAAAGTAAACCCAGCATGTGATACCATAACTCTGCATTAAGTACAGTCTGAATGACACGCAGTGCAGCTGTTTAAATCCCTTTTTAAATTCACAACAGAGTAAAGAAATGTCTCTCTCCCCTTACATGATTGTGTGGACCTCCACCGTTTCTCACCTCGTTTCATTCCCAGCCCTCTGACAGATGGAATAATAGAGCTGTAATGCTACATTCATGCTATTAATTTCTGTAAGTACAAGCAGCAAGCGTGTGTGTTGTTGTAATCTCTCCGCAGAAGGGACACTTCAAACAAGTCTGAAATGGAGGAACTGTGCCTTAAGCCCCTTGTTTCAACCTAGGATGCTAATGCATTTCAAGCTTAGTGCTAATAAAATTGAAAAATAAATGGAGGGTAATTGTTTCATGCATTTGAAGGGAGCTGGCTGACTCTGTTATGTGTGTGTTTGTGTGTGTGTGTGGCTGCCTGCTTGCGTGCATGTGTGTGTGTGTCTATTTTTCAATTTTCAGAATCAGTCGTCTGTTCAATGGCACGGAGCCCATCGTGTTGGACAGCTTGAAGCAGCACTACTTCATAGATCGGGACGGAGAGATATTCCGCTACATCCTCAGTTTCCTCAGGACCAGCAAACTGCTCCTTCCAGAAGACTTCAAGGTAAATACCCGCGCCACAACACACTCCATTGTTTGTCCGCACCATCAGTTTAAACAACGGGGGAACATCAGAACAGTATGTAAAGCCATCTGCCCAGACATGCAGTCGTGTGATGTACAAACACAAGATCTTCCACGTGATAAGACGCCTAAGATTAATGTTTACCGTGCTCTCGTGGGTTTCGTGTTTTCACAATAGACCTGATACCACAACAGAGATCTGTTTTTACAATCAACTTCCTCCCATTCAACACACCAATTACCTGCAAGCATAAGCAGTCATTAGGAAACTATGGTTAGGGTCTCTGGTGGAAGAAGTATTCAGATCCTTACTAAGCAGTACATTCATGTGAAAGTACTCATTCACAAGTAACAGAAGGGTTATCAGAACAATGTACTTAAAGTAGCAATAATAAACGAATCTCAATCTGTTGAAAAATGGCATCCAGATGTGACTTATCTATGACATTATCAGAATGCTAATAGTGTTGCTTCAAGTAGCATTTTTCTTGTAGTCTCAAATTATTGATTTTTCTGACTTTCTCTTGTATCTTTTTGTAATATATTGGATACATCAACCTTACGTCACTGGTAACTTTTCACGGACTGACGGACAACTTCTCACTT
Organism: Gobionotothen gibberifrons; assembly: GCA_943591055.1. Lineage (NCBI taxonomy): Eukaryota > Metazoa > Chordata > Actinopteri > Perciformes > Nototheniidae > Gobionotothen > Gobionotothen gibberifrons. Next base: position 15,379 of record CALSBZ010033867.1, read on the forward strand.
CAAAAACAATTTAAGAAATCTAGACCGCAAAATAATTAAACAAGAAAGTTCCTGTTTTTCCTGGCCAAGGACAGGTTCCTTGAACACAACACGAGCGTAACGTGTCATCACGTGGTGTAGTGCTGACGGAGAGCACCGGAACCCCGCTCCAGCACTTCAAATATTGCAGTATGCATAAAGGAGCCGTACACATGCCGCAGTTTTTGCGTGGCTTTTAGTTGTAAGCCCAGTGGCGATCTGTTGTTATTAGCATCTGGTTAGCTAGCTATGCTAACGAATTTAAAGAGCTTTTTCTATGACCAGGTGGAGAGGCTCAAATATCCTCAGCTCGGTGAGGTTAAGGCACACCTTGATATGATCATTATAGTTATACAAAATTAAGAGACTAAATGAAAAACGGGTATAAAATACTATGACAGTAACAAAAAAGTTGTTAAAAATAACATTATAGCACAGGCTTTGTCAGATGGTATATTACGCTGCTTCGAATAGTTCTCTCTTTTTTCACCATACGTGTGTTTGCGTCCCTGAATGTAGGGGAAAAGAAGTATAAAGTAGCATTAAATGGAAAAATGTTAGTAAGTGCTCATATTTAAGTTCAGTACTTGATTAAATGTACTTAGTTACTCTCCACCACTGGAACAAACACAGTGGTGGAAAATGCTAACTGGCTAGATTCAAAATGCAAGGATTTTATTATCGTACGTACATAGCTACAGTGTAGATATGTCAATGTAAATCTCAGGTCACGGGCTCCTCCAACAGTGCAACACAATAAAACAGATAAAGTAGACACAAATAAAATAGAATAGAAATAGCGCAAGACTGGAGTGTGACCTGGTGATGTGATGTGTGTGTGTGTGTGTGTGTGTGAGCCCTGAGCTGTTGTTTACACTCAGAGTGGTTTCTATAGAGGTGAGCCCAGGTAAACCCCCCCCCCCCCCCCCCCCCCCCCCCCCCCCCCTGACTGCTCTCTCTCAGACAGGAAGTCTCGCTGTGAGTCGAGGAGTACTCTGAGAAAAAACTGTGTGTGGTTGCTTCAGTTTAATACCTAATACACTCTGAGCCCGTGCACACACACTTTAATCTCTGTGGGAACCTGTGTGAGACGGATGCACACACTAGCCTCTGTTTAATCTGCTTTATGAAAGTACTATATTACATACAATATATTTGAAAGAACCCAAAGCTCATAGCAACAAACCAAATGCTTCCACGCTTTATACACTTCATAGTGTACGTACTGTAGATGTAGATTTCCCATGGATGCAATATATTTTAAGGTCATTGGTTCGAAAAATGTCCACGTAGTGAGCTTTACATGTTGATCAATAAGTATGTTAAGCAAAATGGCAGTATTTGAGAGAGCATGTTGCGTATTTATTAGACATGGATCAACATTAGTATTTATTTGAAGTCTGACCGATGTAAGCTCTCCTACTAGCTCTGGTTTGGTCTCCAGCGTTCATGAGAAATACCTGAAGTTGTTATCAGTGTTATCTCTCCGCTGTTTCTTCAGATTAGTGTCTTCTCAAAAATACGGTTGTTGAGAGATTTGACTAAACAGTGAAATTGCGCGACAGACATAAACTGTCAAATGTGTTAACACTACTAGGACTAAATATGTTTGATTTGACTGAAAACAACACTAAGACTGAACAGCTACTGAACTGTGACGACATCATGCAGTGATGTTGATTCAAGAAGGCAAGACTAAGTCGTTTGTACATGACAGAAAATGAAAATGTTTAAGAGATGATATCGTATAGATTGATTTAAATTTTGTAAGGCTACATTCCCTATACTTGCCACTGGACTACAGCAGCACAATTAGCACAGTCAGTATGAATTAGAGTACATTACCATTAAGTTAAAGGTAACCATGACAACAACAGAGCTTATGAAAAATGAGGTGATATTTTAGCAAGACGGGTTTGACTAAATTGTTCAGTCTGATGACTAAAATTACTTTAAAATAGTTTTCTTCGACTACTGTAACTTGATTAGACTAAATACGAAATATAGAAAGGACATTTGAGACACTGCTAAGACTAAATAAAACGGATAGCTGACAAAAATAACTCAAAGTAAAACCAAAGACAAGCTGAATGATCGTCCTCTGAGTTTCAAACTATTTTACAAACTGCAAACATGTAAAATCTTGCCAAGTACATTTGTCTAATTTCTAGACAGGATATGTCGTTACACTTGATATAAGACCTAATAACTTGCATCATGTTTTTAGACAAGGCATCTTTTTTAGTCAAAGTCTATTAAAAACATCTTATTTCACAGGAAAACGTCTAAGCATTTCTGGCTCTTTTTGTAACACATTCCCTCATTCTGGTCAAATATAGTTCAAAATAAGTTTTCCCAGCTACAAGATCTCATTTATCTAAATATCCCATCTTTACTTTAAGTGATCTTACCAAGCCATTTTGTACTTGTTCTATTGGCAGATTTGTTCGCGAAAACGCCTTGTTTTTAATATATATAT
>CALSBZ010033870.1:0-21003 GCA_943591055.1 Gobionotothen gibberifrons
AATGAAATACACAATTGGTTTGGGAGCAAGACATCTTTTAATCATTGCTGCCCAGGCTTGCCCATGCTTTTACCAGTGGTCCGTTCTGGTAGTTGACCAGGAAGCAAGCCACATTGAAAAGCTCCTCAATGCTTCCACACACAGACAGTGGTATGGCTTTGTCAAAGACTTAGTTCTCTTTGACCCTTCTGATGCACCTCTCCACATGGACCCTCAGATGTGCAATGGATTGAGTCTGCCTGACATCCTCCCTGCTCATTTGGGTTTTTTTTTACAGAAAGGCAGGCCGGTAAACTTTGCACTCAACCAGATTGTCCACAAGGAACCCTTTGTCGACCATTATTGCCATGTCTGGTGTGAGCAGGCTCACGATGCCAGACAGCTTGAAAATCTCCCGGTCACTCATAGATCCTGCATACAGGCCAGACACAAATGTAATGGCACCATGGGGTGCCATGCCAATCATGGCCTTGAATGTAGCATGTGACTTGTATGTTGAAAACACCTGCAGCAGGAGAGATGACGGAGTCTGGCAGAATATTTCAGTGCAGTCAAGCACCACTTGTGTGTCAGGGAAAGCTGAAAACTCTGGTGGAAGGTGAGCTCTGACAACTTCGCGTGGGATCCACAGACGTTTGCTTCCAAGCAGTTGGTATAGGAAGTGTGTCCAGGTGGAAATAATTCTGCTGACTGTGGTGCGGTGAATGCCAAACCGTTCTGCTAGATCCCTCAGATGTAGGCCCACTGACAGGTGCATGAGGAACAGCAGCAGCTCATCAATGGGTGGAAGTTTCTGTGAAAACAAATAAGTGTTAGGCATACTGTAGATACTGTTATAGTTTGTATTATATATACAGCACTTTGGCTCGAACAAAAATCGTTTATAAATGTGCTATATAAATAAAACTTGATTTGATTATAATATTGATATATGCTGTCTCACTGAAACTTGGTTGAGACATGAAGAATATGTCAGCATAAATGAGGCTACTCCACCCAGCCATATCAATACTCATATTGCCCGAGGCACAGGCCGAGGAGGTGGAGTTGCAGCCATCTTTGACTCAAGTTTACTTATCAATACTAAACCAAAATTAAATTATACCTCCTTTGAAAGTCTCGTTTTTAGTCTTACGCATCCGACCTGGAAAACTTTGCAGCCAATCTTATTTGTTACAGTGTACCGTGCACCAGGTCCTTATTCAGAATTCTTATCAGAATTCTCTGAGTTTTTATCAACTTTGGTACTTAAAACAGATAAAGTACTTATCATAGGTGACTTTAATATTCATGTTGACGATGATAAAAATAGCCTTACTGTTGCATTTAACTCTATATTAGATTCTATTGGTTTTCGTCAGAGTGTAAATAAACCAACCCACTGCTATAATCACACTCTCGACCTTGTTCTGACTTATGGTATTGAAATTGAGCAACTATTAGTCGAACCGCATAATCCTGCTTTATCCGACCATTTCTTAGTAACTTTTGAAGTATTGTTACTAGACTACAAAGCATTAGTCAAAAGCTCCTGCAGCAGAAACCTATCTGTTAGTGCTATAGCCAAATTTAAGGAAGAGATTCCACCAATACTTTACTCGATAGCATGTCTGCATGTAGGGGAGAACACTTATACAAAATGTACACCACCCCAAATTGATCATGTTGTTGATAGTGCTATAGATGCGCTGCAAATAAAATTAGACTCTGTTGCTCCTTTGAAAAAGAAGAAAATAAAACAACATAGATTAGCTCCATGGCATAATGTCGAAACCCGCAAAATAAAGCAAAAGTCGAGACAGCTTGAAAGGATATGGCGTTCCACTAAACTTGAAGAATCTCGTTTAATTTGGCATATTACTCTAAATGAATATAAGAAAGCACTGCGTAAAGCAAGAGCAGCGTATTACTCTTCATTAATAGATGAGAATAAGAATAATGCAAGATTTCTTTTCAGCACTGTAGCCAGGCTGACAGAGAGCCATAGCTCAATTGAGCCTTCTATTCCCATAGCACTCAGTAGCAATGATTTTATGTGCTTCTTTAACGATAAAATTGTTACTCTTAGAAACAAAATCAATGACCTCTTGCCTTTGACCAGTATAGTGTTATCAACAGCTCCCGGAAATGTAAGTTCCAATATTACACTAGATAGTAAACTAGAATTATTTTCAGCCATAAACCTTGAACAATTAAATTCAATGATTCTTTCTTCTAAACCATCAACGTGTATCTTAGACCCAATTCCAACTAAGCTATTGAAGGAAGTTTTTCCATTAATTGGCACTTCTTTATTAAATATTATGAATATGTCTCTATTATCAGGCTATGTTCCACAATCATTCAAAGTAGCAATGATAAAACCGCTTCTTAAAAAGCACAACCTCGATCCAGAGATATTAGCCAATTATAGACCTATTTCTAATCTTCCGTTCTTCTCAAAAATTCTTGAGAAAGCAGTCGCAAAACAGTTGTGTGATTACTTAAAAAACTATGATTTATTTGAAGTTTTTCAGTCTGGCTTTAGAACACATCATAGCACAGAGACAGCTCTGGTTAAAGTCACACATGACATTCTAATAGCCTCAGACAAAGGACTTGTCTCTATTCTTGTCTTGCTCGATCTCAGTGCTGCATTTGATACTATCGACCATGACATCCTATTGCAAAGACTAGAGCACTTAGTTGGCATACAGGGAACTGCTCTAGGCTGGTTTAGGTCCTATCTATCTGAACGCTCTCAGTTTGTACGTGTCAACGATGAATCTTCGACGCAAACCAAAGTTAGCCATGGAGTGCCACAGGGCTCAGTGCTCGGACCTATTTTGTTCACATTGTATATGCTTCCGTTAGGCAATATTATAAGGAATCATTCTGTACATTTTCATTGTTATGCGGATGATACTCAACTTTATTTATCAATCAAGCCTGATGAAATGAATCATCTAAATAAAATTCAAGACTGCCTTAAGGACTTAAAAACGTGGATGACCTTAAACTTTTTGATGTTAAACACGACCAAAACTGAAGTTATTGTACTCGGCCCGAAGAATCTACGAGACAAATTAACTAAAGATATACTAACTATGGATGGCATTAATTTGGCCTCCAGTGAGACTGTAAGGAATCTTGGTGTTATATTTGATCAGGATTTATCCTTTAATGCCCACATAAAATCAATTTCAAGGACCGCCTACTTCCATCTACGTAACATTGCAAAAATCAGGCATATCTTGCCTCAAAACGATGCAGAGAAACTAGTCCATGCATTTGTTACTTCTAGGCTGGATTATTGTAACTCCTTATTATCAGGGTGTACCAAAAAGTCAGTTAAGTCGCTTCAGCTGATTCAAAATGCTGCAGCTCGTGTACTAACTAGAGTTAGGAGAAGGGACCACATTACTCCTGTTCTGGCTGCCTTACACTGGCTCCCTATAGAACACAGGATAGAATTTAAAATTCTTCTTCTCGCCTACAAAACCCTTAATGGGCAGGCGCCATCTTACCTTAAAGAACTCATTATACCCTACTGTCCTACTAGGGCATTGCGTTCCAAGACCGCAGGGTTGTTGGTTGTTCCTAGAGTCTCTAAAAGTACAATGGGAGCCAGAGCCTTTTCTTATCAAGCTCCACATTTGTGGAATCAGCTTCCAGTTTGTGTTCGGGCGGCAGACAGCCTATCCGTTTTTAAGAGTGCGCTTAAGACTTTCCTTTTTGATAAAGCTTATAGTTAGGGCTGATTAGATTCAGCCCCTAGTTTTGCTGATATAGGCTTAGTTTGTCGGGGGACATCTTACTTCTTCCTTCTCTCTGTCTGTACCTGTGTACTCTCATGTTCCGATTAACCCAGCTTCCCCAAATTTCTTTCTTTTTGGGGTCTATATACGCCGGGATCCGGAGCCATGGATGATCCTGTTGCTGCAGTGCTGTGTCCTGGGTCGCGAGCCCGGATATTCAGTCGTGGCTGTTGCTGTGGTCCTGGATCATAAGTCCTAGATGGATGTCCTCGTGGATTCATCTTCCTATTATACACACATGCATTTCCAAACATTTGGACTACCTATGTTGCAAATGTATTATCTTTCTTTTACACACGGCATCTATTGCACGTCTGTCCGTCCTGGGAGAGGGATCCCTCCTCTGTTGCTCTCCCTGAGGTTTCTCCCATTTTTCCCCTTTAAACTGTGGGTTTTCTCTGGAAGTTTTTCCTTGTACGATGTGAGGGTCTAAGGACAGAGGGTGTCGTATTGTCATACTGATATTCTGTACAAACTGTGAAGACCACTGAGACAAATGTAACATTTGTGATATTGGGCTATATAAATAAACATTGATTGATTGATTTGATTTGATTTATAGGGGAGACCGGGTACAGTTGTAACACATTTTCCTGGGGTTTGTTGTTCTCTGTGTGCGAGTGATGTGATGCTATCTATCTCTCTATCTATCTATCTCTCTATCTATATCTATCTCTCTATAATATCTATCTATCTATAATATCTATCGCTGCATGCTATCTGTATGCTATCTATACTCTATCTATACTCTATCTATACTCTATAGCTGTGCGCAGCGTGCATAATTATTAATATACATCCATGCTTGTATGCTGCATACCGTTGTTGGTTGAGAGGAATCCGAGCTGCTGGCAGAGGATGCCTTGGCGTTGGTGATCCGCACCATCTTGGTGTTGGCTGCTGGCTCCACCAATTTCCAAAAGGCAAGGAAATGCTTGTATGTGGCAAATCTAAGAATGTAATAATGTTCATGTTAGACATCGTTTTGTTTCTTAAATTACCTTCCCCAAATGAAAGGTGTTTTTCAAACTAGTAGCCATAACAACATTCTGATAGCCTTATAAACAAACCTGGTGTAGAAACGAATGTCCTCGTCCGACCCTGCCAGGCGTTGTATCCCGAAACGAGATCGCAGTTGTAGCACTTCCAGCTGGTGTTGGAGCTCCGTAATCTGAGTTTTCAAGGCTTCGTTCTCGTCGGCCACCTGATTTGCCATCACTGCCGTCGCTGGATTTAAACAGTAGTCATGATCAGGCAGCGCAACTGTTTCCACCTCGTACTCAGCTGTCAAGTCCGGGGTGGGGCTCTCTGCCCTCGGCCGACGCTCCCAAACATTACGTCTTGGTGTAGGTAGCTCGTAGTTATTCCACGCAAAGAGAACAGGTGTAGCTCCTTTCTGTACTCTGTTCAGTCCTCCAGCAGTGACCAATAAGTCTCCTGGTCGAAAATGCCTACTACATGGGTATTTTTTGTGATGCTGAAATTGTCCCTACGGACCTTGATCAGCCACTGAGCCTTTACCTCAGCATCAATGGGAAATGCATGGAAACTTATCTCCCGATTATAACGGGAGGAATTCGTACATAGGGGCACACAGCAATGTAGATCCGACTTTCTTACACGTTGGAAGGCCACTCGGCTTTCTTTACCCCGAAATACGCTCATTCTTCTATCTATATTCTATCTATATCTCTATCTACCCGCTCTATCTCTACCGCTCAAACTTAGACCGGATGTTTACAACCGCACAGTACCGGAACCGGAAATGGAAATACGTCATCCCGTGCAACTAGCCTATAGAGAGGCGAAGTCCCTCCCCTTCCGGTGGAGCTCCATGGGACCCCGGACGCGGAAAAATATACATTGAAGTCAATGGAGAAAATGGAGAGGAAAAGGTTATCTTTTGATCCCGTTTGAATTGTGCCACGAATTACACATATGATGTTTGTCAATTTAAAAGAACATTTTGCAAGTCAAAAAAATAAAAATGTGTCGTAAAACTGTGAAGTTACACATTTTTTGTGTGAAACTGCTCAGTGAACTACATCTCTGGTAGGGCAGAACAACACACGTCACCAAGATGTCCGTCTGTCTTTTCAACAAAAGGATTGACTACACTCACTATCACCACAATGAAACACGTCCAGAAGAATGTCATGCAAAGCTGCCTGTCTGCCTTTGATTCTCTCTGAACTGCCTGGTCTTTTTAATGTTTAATGTCAACCATTTGTGCAGATAGCATGACGTAGAAAAAAAAAAATCGCCAATGCTAGCGTTACCGTTAGCATTTCTCCCCCAGGCTTAAGTTGTGTATTATAGAATGATCACACCGCTGTGACAGCACTCTTCAAAGGGTTCACGAAATATGACTAGCCTACTACTCTTACTGTTTAACATGTTGGGTTACTTAATGTTAAGGCTAATACAAATGACACGGGTGTAATGCTAACTAATGTGCTTGCTACTAGCTAGGTAGCTAACTTGATCCAGCCACTCCTGTTCCTTTCATCAGACGGGAGGCGAAAGAACGAGCAAGACCCATTGCTGGTATGATAACAACCTGGTACTAAGCACACAGGCATCTTGTTAAAGTTATCTTATCTTAGCCAGCGCCATATATATCGATGATATATCGCGCTGATATTAGATATCTCTTCGTGGATGAAAACAATGGTGACATCACTTACGCGACTCTGGGATTTGTAGTCTTTCTAGTTGCGTATTTTTCATAGTCTTATATTTCAACAGTTTTACGACAAACTGTGACTTTTTTGACATGGAAATTATTGTTTAAGATTGACAAACATCATATGTGTCATTAGTGGCACAATTCAAACGGGATCAAAAGATAACCTTTTCCTCTCCATTTTCTGCATTGACTTCAATGTATATTTTTCCGCTTCCGGGGTCCCACGAGCTCCCTCGGAAGGGGAGGGACTTCGCCTCTCTATAGTATGAAGCTGCAGCCTCGCAGACCGCAGTTTCAGACCCGCTGTTTTAGGACCCTTCTTCTCTTTTATAAAAGGCGGATCGCAAACAGCTTTTAGTTACACTGCCACCTAGAGTACATGAGTGTGTATCACAATAATAAACCACAAAATAAATAAAATAAAACAAAACAATCATCCATAATTTATTCTAACCTACTTTTAGATTATTATAAATATTGATTGTGATTGTCTTTTGAACTTTATTATACTATTTGCCTTTCTGGTCTTTCTCCCACCTTTTCTGCCAGATATCCATCCCTTTTTTCTTAATGACTGCTTTTCCTTCTCCTTAGTTGAACTGGTAATGTTATCGTATGTCCTTATTTTTCCATCCAAACCCACACCCCTGGAACTTGGAATATTAGTATTGAGTATATATATAACGTATATATATATAGTAGTAAGAATGATATAATCTATTTATAATTGTAAATGTATATTGTATAGACATACATTTAGATGTATATTTTGCAAAAATGTTAATTTAGTTTTTGGGAGAAGGGGTGGTAAACTTCTTCCCACGCCTTTTCGGATGTGTAATTGGGTAGATCATTTGTTTATATATCATTTGTAAGTCAATAATATTTAGTTCATCAATTTGATACTGCTTATGTTTTAAATGTATATGTATTCTTTTTTTTTAATTGTTTTACACGTTCTTTAAAAAAAAAATTGTTTTACACGTTCGAAATTATTATTATAAGCTGTTTTAATGCACAACAGGTGAACAAAATGGCAGGCAAGCAGCCTGAAACAAACAAAGTAGCCACAAGGGCGCAAGTTTAAATGGGCAACCAACAAAGGGAGGACTCTAAAAGTGATACCTAACTAAACAAAATAACCCTCACTGTTGCAGTGGTACAAACTAAAGAAAAGGAAGCGGTAAGAAAACACAGCTGAGGTAACTATCACACAATACTAAACTAATCTAAGCACATCTAATCACAATAACACGGACCACACAAGTTAAACCCCAGAACGAAGCAGCAGCCGTAACAGGCACAATGAGGATTCTTCACTGGGGTGAGGCGCGGTCTGTTGCTCCCTTAAACATAAGAACATAGAATTGTAGTATTATTATTTTGTGATCATATTATTTTAAAGTGTAAATTATGAATACCAAACATCTGAATCAAGTAACTGGTTACCACAAACAAATCAGAGAGGGACTTGTTTTGATGTATTGCTCAAATGGAACTGATCATAACATTCAGGCTGCTTTTAATGCAGACACATTGCAACTCCATTTGCATTTCACAAGAGAATGTTTTCAAACGTTACCTTCATGGAGAACTGCACGGTTTAAGTGGCTCTCTAAATGGGCTTGGACCTTGTTCAATCTGGCTGGATGGAACACATTTGAGGCACAGAACGGGCAGTGAAAGTCTTTGCAGCATGTAGTACATCGCTGTAAGTCGGGCAAGGATCTCCCCTCTCGGATTGTAATATGCATCTTGAAAAAGAGAGAGCATAATTGGTCAAACAGACAGAAATTAGGCCTAATTGTTAAATTCTGACACGACAGATTCTAACCTACAGAATAGGCCGACATAATAACTGACTAAAACACCTCATGCAATAATACAAAACATGTCAAAAATGATGAGACCGTCTGATAACACGTAGTGTGGAGTAAACAGGCAGTCAGCACAGTTAAGATTATTTACAATGAATTCAAATAGTAATACAATGACTATTAAAGATGCATTTACACTGACGACAAAACTTAGGCTACTGCTGATTTAATGTAGTGCACTGATTCTTGAGAGTCGGGACAAAACATGTCCCACATAGACAAGTCTTATTTATATAAAAAATAAATTAATTAATAATGATTGACATACTCACAAAGTTAGATCTAAAGGAATTGTGAATACTGATGATCTGTTTTAGCAGAGATAATTACTTTTTTGAGGGATATTTGTTTAAATGTATGACCAGTGGTTAGACGGCCCATGTTATTTCTCTTGTCCTCAGCAAGAGGTCACAATATTCACCAGCCCCCAAAATCTTTAAAAACCTCTACAATTGTGAAAACATTTATATCAAATCAAACATAAGGGTTATGAATGTATAAAACAATGCATGCCATGAACATCTAAAAATATTTTCCATAGAAATCTGCCTATCAAAGTTGTGTCCTCTGTTTCCGTCAACTCCGTCAGATTTTGTCATAAACCTCATTAAATCAGGCAATAGCATGGTCAGCTATATCCCTGAGGGTCCCTTTTCATTCCCCTGGCTGTGGTGAATACATCAATACCACACATTGTCTGGTATGTTTGACATTTTTTGATATTTTAGATGAACAATGTCAATTTTCCTATGGTCACAGCTGGAGCATATCAACACCATCTCTCTGTTATGATACCTTTTAATAAACCATATTGGATTCAATGAAAGTATTTTATTGAGATTATGGAGACAGCTAGCAATAGCCAAAAAACTAGCTAGCTAGCTGCAGTGTTTTTTTCTGCAGAGGGAAAAAACATGCCATTTCGTCAACTCCGTCAGAGTCAACTCCGTCAGGTTTTATGTCTGACGGAGTTGACATGTAAGCTGACGGAGTTGACAAATCCACCAATAACCGCTTAATGTGCCAATATTATACTATTTTCGAACATAGTAAAGGAATAGAATGTTGTAATGGCTGTGTCTTATCTCCCACTACTTCCACTGGACATTGATTTTGTCTGCACAAGCCACTGTATGTTTTCAACATCTGGTTGTAGGAACACACACTGCACCTTTAAGATTTTACATCAATCAATAAATCAATCAATCAGTCATGTTAAGTAAATGGACATCTGATTACATAATAATATTCAAATACATTTTTCATGTCTTTTGTATTAAAGGAAAACATGGCTAGAGAGAAATTGTCAGTTGAAGAGCGAAGGAGAAGAAATAGAGAGTACCAACGAAAGAGAAGAGAACAATTAAACAGTGACCCAGAGAAGAAATATGCCATGCAAGTAGAGGACAGACAGAGGTGGAAGAGGAGAGTTCAAGACAAAAAAGTAATACAGATAGACAAGATGGGATACAGGGCACAGAGGAATCTGAGAAAGTATTGGAGAGAGGCACAGAAAAGGTCCAGACAGAAAAGGTCCTGCGAAGGTGCAGTGCAGGAGGCAGACACCCCCCCAGATAGTGCGCAAGATCAAGATATTCTAGAATACAATGCCAGAGAGTCTCGCAGACAGGAAAGGGAAAGAAAGGAAAGAAGTAAAACACGAAAAAGGCATTCAAGAGAAATACAAATGTTGAAAGAGAAGCTTAAGAATGTAACAAAGCAACGAAACAAACTAAGAAAAACAATATTGCGCACAAAAAAGGCTACAGTTAAAACACCACTGGACTCTCCAGGGACAGAAACAAAGAAGATGCTATCAGGAAGCAACATAAGGAATCCAAAGATCAAAAAAGCTCTTCTATTCCACAACATCATCAGAAGAGAGCTGAAGAAAAGCAAACAACCTCCTGGGCCACGGCGCCAGAAACCAGCACTAAGTGTGTCATCAGGCAAGATCCTAAAAAAGTACCGTCTTCTTTACCAAATCCAGCAGTTTGGGCTAACTTACAAGCTAATGAGAGGAAAGGAACAGCCAACAAAAAAGCCAACATTCCTACAAGGTATCACACAGACTGTTCAGGATTTCTTCCTGAACTCTGCACGTGTGACAACTGATAAGACTGACACAATCACCAGGAACAAGATCAAGCAGCAGAGAATGATCCTGACAGACTCCATGATCAACCTCCATACTGATTTTCTTATCAGGAACCCCACTGTAAAGCTGAGCTATTCTTCATTCTGTGCTCTGAAGCCCTTCTATGTCACAGCACCAAAAGCATCTGATCGGAAGACCTGTCTGTGTCAAATACATGAGAATGCATGCTTAATGCTTGAGGTCCTTAGAATGTCTGGTGGTGTGAAGTCAAACAAACTAGATGACAGTTTTCAATTAGTTTGTTGCTCTCCAGCAAGTGAGGCCTGCCTTTTTCGCACCTGCTCACGATGGTCTAAACAAAGGGACAGTTACAACCCAAGAGCAAGACCAAATCCATGTTCAGTGGAGGCAGTGGGAGAGAGTTCAAGAAGACACAGGCAATGGAATCCACATCAACACTAAGCTTGTCCAACACAGTGGCAGCCTTTCAGAGCTCATAAAACTCTATGGGCAAAAACTCAGAAATCAAACCACAACACATGTGTGTTCAGTGCGAAACCAGTCAAAAGCATACATCAACACAATTGAGTCCTGTGATGAGAGTACAGCAATCGTCCATGTTGACTTCTCAGAATCCTGGAGATGCAAATATAAATCTGAAGTTCAGGCCTGCCATTTTGGACAAAATCTGCCACAGATAACACTCCATACTGGAATGTATTACACAAAGGGGGAAAAGGCAGCATTTTGCACACAATCCGAGTCGAAGAGACAAGATGCTGCGGCAATCTGGACACACATGGAACCTGTCTTAAAAGATATCAAGACTTAATATCCACAGGTCACCACTGTGCACTTCTGGTCTGATGGACCAAGTAAACAGTATAAGAACAAGAACAACTTTTTTCTTTTGTCTGCTATTCCACCTACACTAGGGTTTGAAAAAGCAACGTGGAACTTCTTCCCCACATCCCACGGTAAAGGTGCACCAGACGGCATTGGCGGAACAGTAAAAAGAACAGCTGACAACCTGGTACTGAGAGGAAATGATGTGACAGATGGACACACATTCTTTGAGAAGGTCTCAAACAGTCTGAAGGGTGTTCAGCTGCACTACATTGTAGAAGAAGACATGGAAAGATATGATACACTTCTCATAGATCCTCTCAGACCGGTTCCCTCAACAAGACAAATACACCAGGTAATCACCCATGAGAACAGGATCCACTACAGACAACTATCCTGCTTTTGCAGCAAGATGTTGGATTGCCAGTGCTTCTGCCCAGCTACCTTCTATTTTCAGGGCCCAGATGAACAGCAGAGTGATACCTGTAGGGCAAGAAAGAAAATACCTTTAAACATGTTGTGGGAGGAGATGGAAAATGAGATGGGAGGGGAGATGGAAGAGGATGTGGAAATGGAAGATGTGATGGAAGAGTTGGATGAGGAGCCATTGAAAGGTCCTGAGGGTACTGTGACAGTAACGACTGTTAGCAGCCTTAATAATGGAGACTGGTTAGCAGTAGTATATGATGACCACTGGTGGCTAGCCAAGACCATTGCTGTGGATACTGAGCATCAAGATGTGAAAGTGGAATTTCTGCATCCCCATGGTCCAACAGCAAAGGTTAAGCCCAAGTGTGGCAAGAAGGATGTCTGTTTCTGCCCAGTTCAAGACATCATAGTGAAACTAATGGGAAATGCATCACCAGTCCAATCAAGAACAAGAGAGATCTACAGTATTGCCCCTGATGTGATGGACTTCATAGAGCGTGAGCATGTCCGACGCCTGCTGCTCAAGGCATAAGTCCCTTGTGTGCCTGCATTCATGCTTTAAAGCATAGTGTGTTTTTTCAATGTAAGCACCTCCTCAACACGTGTGTTCCTGCTCTCTTCTTTTTCCTAGTTTTGAAGTGTGCCATGTTTTGCAGCATCACCTATGGCTGATTGTTAGCTTAATTACATTTCTTCACTTATTTTTTGTAATAGTTGGAAACGGTGCAATTTGTTATAGTTTGAAACGCTGTATTTACAGTTTGTTTATTTCAGTTGAATGAAAAATATGTTCAGTATAAGACAAGGAGTTGTTATTTATGAATCTATTGTCACTTCCATCTATTGTCACTGCATTTGTTCATTAATCAGAAATGCAAATACAATTTTGTCAACTCCGTCAGTTTCCTGTCAACACCGTCAGATCTTCATCAGCAACCTCAGATGTATGTTTTTGTCATTTTTCTGGGAAAAAAATAATTATTTCTTCAGTTTTTGTTGTTTAAGTAATAAAGGATCATCAGATCTACACCCTCTTGTGTCTTATTCCCTTAAGGATTTTTTTCTTTAGTGGCAAAATAAAAGATAAAGTTTGAAAATGCAATTTTTTGGAAATCTGTGTATTCATAACAGTGTGAAATTAAGCCGTTAGTTTATATATTATATTTTATTGCATATAAGAGTAACTAAACACTATTACAACATACATCAGAACTTAAGATTCTTGTTGGGCTATTATAATTATATAATTATATACTTTTAGTGTGTCTGACGTAGTTGACACAAATCAAGTTTTTAAGGTAAACATGTGAATTTATTAAAAATGTGTTTTAACCTCCAGCCTGCACCTTTACATGGTTAAATAGCACAGATCTTAATCTACATGAATATATAACTCTAATCAATATAGTGTACATTTTCAAAAAATGTTTTTCAGAAAGTGTTTTGTCCCGACTCTCAAGAATCAGTGAGTGGACAGACAGATCATGCTTTTGTCATCCTTTGAAGTTTAATTAATTAGCTGACTATAATTAATGGTTGGGAAGTTTACTTTTGAAATGTAGTAGGTTACAGATGACTAATTACCCTGTTAAAAATGTAATAAGTAATGTAACTGACTATGTAACTATTTGTATTGATATTCTAATGTTAATTATGGGTCTTTTCTTTAGATAAAAGCCTCTGCTAAGTAACATAACCATAACATACGGTTTGATTAAACAAATAAACAAAAAGGCTAACAGTTGGTTTTGCAGCGAGTCATCATAGGGCCTAGGCTAGGGCCTAGGCTAACAGATTAGTTTCCCTGTAGACTCACATTTAGCATGTGTTGCTTGTATTGCTGTAAACTTTAAACAAACAACACGATTCACATTACTCACACTCTTACTGTAATTAGTGATTACATCAACAATTAATGTAGGACACCTAGTTGGGCTTGCCAAAATCACCCTACAGTTTCATTAAACAAATAATCAAATATGCTAACAGTCTATTTTGCCGAAAGCTATAGCTAACGAATAATTGTTTGTAGTGCCTTTAATACGGTTAGAAGCTATCATAAGCTAACAGGTGATTGTTTGTATTGCCTTAAGACTATCATAGTTAACGTTAGCTAATCACACTTCATTTCAAGACACGGGAATTGTTATTAATGTTAAACAAATAAAACTTTAAAAGCACTTCACATTACTCACATGAGCGTTGTCATTCATATTGATGTCTCCTGCTCGCTAGGTGGTGGCAGTGTAACTAAAAGCTGTTTGCGATCCGCATTTTATAAAAGAGAAGAAGGGTCCTAAAACAGCGGGTCTGAAACAGCGGGTCTGAAACTGCGGTCTGCGAGGCTGCAGCTTCATGCTACTCTGCCTGCCTGTCTGTCCGCCTCTCTGTCTGTCACTCTGCACGGACATTAGGTGGTCAGTGATCTCGCGCACACGGCCATGAGCTCGGCGTTTTTGCTCCTCGTGCATCCAGAGAGCATCTGCAGCTGAATCTGAGGACTGTCCTGAGCCGAGGAGGAGGAGGAGCAGCACTGCAGCAGACATGCCGGGCCTGCTGTACATCACCCTGACTGGTGAGTGCTTTAATGTCTACATCTATCCAGACCATTTCATCCAGCCATGAGCACAACCAGCTAACACACACTTAGCGCAACAAAAAACGCTGAGAATATACAGCAGGGAAATCTTCGGAGACTTTGAAAAACAGCACACAGTGTAAACTCACTACAAAACACAACAGACGTGTGGTGGTAACTCCTTGCAGTATTGTACAAGTGTTGTTATTTAGAAGTGTTTACTGTTATGAATCAGGGTGTTTTTGTAATGAATCCCTAGGCTTGCAGTGTGTGGCAGGCACGCAGTGCACATAAATCAGCAGACACACACTGCAGTGTCTGACACAAACACACACTGAAACATATCTTCAACTTGTTTTATATATAACATTCCTAGCAATATAAAACAAATAAATTGAACAAAATGGGCTGCAGCAGTTATCTTTTAACATTTTCACTCAATGGATTTATTGTTTTGACCTCAAATCATCACATTTGTTAGCTAGGAACCAGGACATCTTTTGACTGAAGTCCATCATCTGAATATGTGCAACATGTGTGGATTGAATAATAGATGAATAGTTCTGTTCCACCATCATTATCATCATCTGCAGCGGCACACATCTGCCTCCATGAAGTTCCACATGTTCCTCTGGGATGTTCTCATGCTGCTGTTTCTCTCTACATGTGATGTTGAGGTTCAGACCCTCTGTGCTTGTGAAGCTGCTCCGATACAGCAGCTTCCATGCTGGTTATTAAGTGTACATTCAACATTACTGCCTCTGCAAGTCAAAAGAAAACACATTTCACACAGTGTAGTGAATATACTGGGACAACAGTGTTAGAAACAGGCAAAAATAATAAAATGTAAATATATTCACAAAGAAATCATGGTGACATACAGATCTTTACATGATACATGTACGAAAAAAACAACCAAATAAGGATAAAATAATACTCTTATTAATATCTAACTGTTAATGGGACTTAAAACAATGTTTTGAGGGAAATAAATATAGCACACGTGTTTATGTGTATTATTGTTAATAAATATTTTAACTAATAATTGAATAACAACAAAAAAATGCTTATAAAATAATAATAATAACTGCAAGAGATTTCTTTAAATAAATCATTAATGTAAAATAATATAGAACAATTATAATAATTGTGTGTAAAGGTAAAAACATTATTAAATGTATTTAGTTTAAATAAAATAAAAAATACATTTCAATAAAACAATAACTATAATAATAATAATAATAGTGCCTACAGTATATTGAAACATAAGTAATAGTAAATGTTAAGGGTGCAAACATAAATAAGTATAAATAATGTATGCACATGTTTTATCGTGATAAAACATGTGCATAAATCTTCCTGCTGCAAATGGAGGTTTGTTGAGGAAACAGAGGAGGTAAAAGGGTGAGGAAGAGGATGCTGAACCTCTTCACCCTTGCTGTCTCTCGGTTGGGGTGAAGGGGGATTTGGGGGAGGGTCCGGTCTACTATAAGCTGATCTGAGGGGGCTTTAGGGGCAACACCCCCTCCTCTAACATAATATACTGAAGTCCAAACTAAAGCTGGAGCCACAGAAGGAAGGAAAATGTAGCGTCACATTTGGTTGTCCATGTGAACTGAAGGTTTCTGCAGTGTTTATGGAGACTCTCACCCTGATAACATCTGTGATCAGCTGTGTGTCCACAGACCCACACGGTTACACTGATACAGCAGAGAGACTGCTGCATGCTACGGAAGCCTTAAACGGCCATGGTTCCAACATTTTATTTCCTCTGTTTTTCAGAAATGGTTTTCATTATGTTACGAGTTGCTGTTAAGACTCACTGACACTTGCATTTCAAGCTTTTTCTGCTCAGTGTGTGTTGAGTTTGTGCATGTGCATGTGCATGTGAAGTGAATGAAGGGGTGTTGGAAGTTTGGAACATTAAATAACACACTTTAGTATTAAATCAAGATCAGTCGAATCAGGACCAAAATGGTTGGTTTTCAAAACAACACATTTGCTTTGCTGTATAGTGAATACACTAACACAGTAGTAGAAAGAAAGTATAGCATATTTTATTTAAAAAAAACTGTCAAATTAAAAAAGATCTAAAAATGCGTAGAAGAAATCTACATTTCCCAAAAATAAATACCTTCAGTCTATTACAAATTACTGTGGACAAATATGTTCACTGTATCTGAATTAAAAGTGGAAGAGCTCTGCTGTTGAATATGGTATTGTGCCAAAATGTGCAAAATTGTCATGACTTCATTATTGTAAACGTTCTTGACATAATGACTTAATTAGATGTCATGATTACATTATTAATACACTTTTTTTTACAGCATTCAGATGCGTTCAATATTAAGAACACTAAAGGTATTAATTAAAAACATTTTCAGAAGCATCAGAACACTGATAATCTTTTCTCATAAACAAATGTAAGATCACTCAAAGAGGACATATTTTGCTAATTTTCAGGTTCATATTTGTATGTTGTTCCTCTCCTGGGACATGTCTCCATGCTTTAATGTTCAAAAAGCTTTTTATTCTTCTCATACTGCCTGTGCTGCAGCACCTCTTTTCACCCTCTGTCTGAAACCAGAGCCCAGTCTGCTCTGATTGGTTAGCTGGCCAGCCCTGATTTGATTGCTCAACTGCTTACAGATGTCCCGCCCCTTAGCCTATCACTTACAATGTGTTGGAGTGCTGGCCAATAGAAGAGTGTTACATAGTGATGTCATTATGTTACTGAAGTGAACAAAGGAGTTCAATGGAGGCGTTTCAGACAGGCGGGGATGTAGGAGGGAACACAGGGATTTTAGCCTTTGCAGACCTTTTACATGCACACACAGCTATATAACACTACAGGGAAGGGAAAACCACAAATAGTATAATAGGGCCTCTTTAAGCCACTTTAAAACTTTACCATAAATACACAACATTTATGCTATTAACAAATCATTTAACACCATTGTGTGTTTTCTGGTTATTGATGTCCAGATTTCCTGTTTCTTTTTCTCCATGCTTTAACTTCCCAGCCATAATGAAGCAAGGGATTTTCCTCTCTACTTCAGTCATTTCAGTTTTGTTTGATGGACTTTGGAGAGTATCTCCCTCCAGCAGCTGCTCATATCCTCTGGAGTGTATCTGTGTGAAGCTGATAACTCAGCTCCTGCTGGATGGATTGTGGAAGGATTTGAAGTTATTACGCTGCAAAGTAGCCTTTGTAGACGAAACATTGCAAGGTGACTTTGGAGTACTGAAACAAGACTGTTCAGCATGAGAGAGATGTGCTTTTGTTCCACATCATAGGCATAAGCGTGCAATACAGACAAGACGTATATGATACATTCATATTTGGTTTATCTTTCAATGTTACATGTTGATAATTAGCCTGGGTTTCAAATAGAAAGAGGCATGAAGCATTGGAAGCCTATTTTGAGATTTGTAGGGTTATCATATTTCTTTTTGCCTCCTGCTTTTTTCTGTTTAAATGCATATTTTCCTGTTTATTTTTGTTCCTAAAATGATACACTACGCTTGCAGTAAAGCAGGTGACTAATTGTGCCTCCCAATTTCCGATAATTGGTGTCCAAACACAATGCTTGGTATTCTTGCTGCCCATCCATGTGCAGCCTAGGCAACCATGTTTATTGTTTACTTTAGAGTAGGTGTTGGACAAGTTATCATGCTAGGTTTTCTGTGTTACAGGTTCATAATGTCATGTCATGGGTCCCTGCCTTGGTCTGGTCTGTTTAACAGAGAGGCCAAAAATGTATAGTATAATTTGCAAGTAGAGGGGCGGAATTTTGTATGCTTGTATTAAGATAGCTTATTTAGCTAAAGCTCTGTTTTGGTCTCCACCAACTCCTGAGGGAACTTTCTATCTCTTTAGCGGCTTAATGCTCAGATACGTTCACAACAGCGTTTCTGTTATGAGAGAAACTGATTCCACAGATTTTTCCGGTCAAAGTTTCCCAAATAAAGGCTAACAGAACACTGGTTCACCAGCTAGCTGCTAACTTTGTCAGATTGTCTACTGGTGCTTAGAATGATGGGTTTAGTGGTATTTATCATAGCGTTATAGCTAAAAACAGCAAGCTAATGTGGCTAAAACCAAAAAATGTTATTGGCTGTAAAACCAAAATGCTCCGTAAAGCTTAACAGGCAAGTGGTACATCTATCTATGACCTTTTATCCATTGTAAATATTGATTTGTGTAATTTCACTGCAGTGCAATAGTAGTACTGTACCATCTTTCTTAATACACCTCTTGGGTATACTTACTCCGCATTGGGAAGGTGAAAGCTACATCAGCACAAACATTTGAAACCCTCTCTCCAGGCTTTAATATACACTACAAGTCCTCGCTCTTCAGCCAAATATTCAAACATCAATGAGTCGATACATTTATTTATGGTGTTATCTGCTGCTTCCAAAATAATCACACAGACAGCAGCTCTGGACTCTGCTAAACACGACTAGATTTTCCGTCATCTCCTTTCGCTTTTTGGTCCTTGGGTTGTCAGAAATGCACACGCAGACTTTACTAACGTGCAGTTATATCAGCACAGTGCTGACTTTGAGGGTTTGGGAAAAGGGAGGAATTTAAACCACTGCAGCACTTCTTCACTTCTGCTGGTCATCCCTCCATCTTTAATTCCCTTCCTCCATCTCTTCTCCTTGGATCAGTCATCCACAGCGATCAGTGTGGCATGCGGGACATTTTATAGGCCACTGGTTTTTATACTAAGCACATTCTGAAGGTGAAATACAAGTCTACAATATGTTTGCAAGGAGATATCAGTGTTCAGATAATCAGCTGTTGGTGAACAGATGTTCTTCTAGTTTTTACCTTAAAGGTCACCTATTATGCAAAATACGCTTTACATATACATATGTGTCCCCGGTGTGCAAGGAGACTCACAAAGTGTCAGAAAATACAACCCTCTCTTTTTTTCCTCCTTACCCACATCTCTAAAAACAGGGGTACAACGGAGCTGATCCAGGTTTGCTGCGGTCATGACGACATTACTAAAATGTGAGCTGGCTTTATGCCCACGACCCTATCAGAAACGTTGCTGTATCACAAACAATGCACGATGTGTTTTGGAAGTAATATGGTCTGTGTTTACATTAGCAAGCATCGCTAACACACAGAGCTAACCTGTACTGGAGAGAGTGTTAAGAAGCCGGATATAAAAAGGAACTCGCCTTGTGGTAAACCTGTGAGAGTGAAAGCATTTGAGCTCCATACTGTTTCAGAAATAATCCTTGATGTGGTTTGGAATATAATATGGCGTTTAATCACGGCAGCGTTTAGCTGAGTCTCTGCTGAGTAGAAACGTCTCTCTTCACAGAGCTCACTGCTTGCATGGCGCTCCAAAGGGGCGTGGCCAGCAGCAGTTCCAAAGGGGCGTGGCCAGCAGCAGCTTGGTAACATTTAAAGCTACGGACCCAGAATCAGCATTTTAGTAACAGGGCTGAAATAGAGGGGTATGAGGCATGGCTGGGTGATCTGTTCGGTATTTTGAGCAAAACACTTCAGAGACATGGCCCTAAAATATATTTTTCAAATATAGCATAATAGGTGATCTTTAAAGAAGAGGGATATCAAAACTAAGAAAATGTTTACAGAGGTAATAAATGATGTGAAATGCAGGAACATTTTCTCAATGTTAGTTAAGGGTTTTAGCTAACATCTAGTTACATTTCGAAGAAGGAAGGGGAGAACTGAGGCAAGACATAAGCATTTAGAAAATATATTGAAATCAAATAAATAAATAATATGCAACAGATAATAAAAAATACAACTGTTTTAGTTATATCTATCACAGGCTCCGCCCTCTACTGGACTCTATGGGTACTACCTTATCTTGCGAGCATTCTCTCACTGAAAACCTTTATAGACGTGGCCGGCCAAGGGCGGGCCTACCTGAATGCGCGCGCATCACACCCTATAAAAGGAGGCCTCGCCTCCTGACTGTCATCCCTTTCTCTTCAGCGGCGGAAGTGTTTGTTTCACGGAAACTAAAAGACGTTCTTTGAGAGCATGGAGAGTTTTGACCACAGGGCTTGCCCAAAATGCCCGAACCTGATCGCGGGAGCAGATCCTCACCCCTTCTGCTACCTGTGTATGGGACCTGACCATGCCGTGAGCGGTATGGGTCTGGCACCGGCGTGTGCAGCCTGCCAGGTGCTTCCCCGGCTCACGCGGGAACATCGCGGGCAGCACTTTTTGTCGGCGGAGGCTCCGCAGGAGGAGGTGGAGGGCTCGGATCTCGAGGTCGTCGAGATGGGCGAGTCAGGAGAGGAGGAAGTACCGTTCCGGTTCTCCCTTCCATGGGGTCAGTCGACACCGACTCCGGAGGAGGAGGACGAGAACGCCTCGGGGTCTGGAGGACCAACTCTCAGGTCTGCGCGGATGGATTTCCCGGCGGTGATGACCCTGGCGGCGGAGCGTGTAGGCCTACCGCGACCCCCGCCGCTGCCACCGAAGCCGATAAGCCGCCTGAGACAGGGGTATTACGGCCCGGCGCATCCAGCGCAACCGACCTTCGTTTCGCCCCAGCTGCCTGATATATGGCGGTGTGTGGAGGCGACATGGCAGCAGCCATTAAAAACGAAGGCCCCAGTAGCCGCTATGGCCGGCATCATCAAGGTGGAGGGCCGCGCGGACACTTCGGGTTCGGGTGTGCCCCCCC
>CALSBZ010033871.1:0-11466 GCA_943591055.1 Gobionotothen gibberifrons
GCTCAATTAAGGTGGACTCACCTTTACAATGGACCAGCTAGTCTTAGTGTCTTAATGCAAAGGTTTTGTAAAATGACGCTATGTGAAGAGGTTACAGTCTTGCTGTTATGTCCAAGATGTTGTTTTTTGTTGTTGTCAGAGATAATAGGGATTGATGCAGAAAATGACCAGAAGATAGTCTGGATAGAGCCTTCAAAGAACCAGAAAGGGTTTTGAAGATTATTGGCAACAAGTGGTCAAGATGGTCTGATTAGCTAACATCACCTGTAGAATGCCAGAGAAACTTTCATAACAGCGTTGTGATGCCAAACAGCTTTCAGACTAAAACACATTCACTTATGGGGATGGGGGATATTTATCAGCTGCTTGTGTGACAGTCAGACAATGAAAACTTTACAGCGGCCGCTGCCACGAGTTAACAGGAGAATAAACTCTGGTAGACGAGCAGCACTGCTGCGGGCGGTAATGCAGCTGAACCACATTAATAAACAATGCACCACGGCACTCTGGAGAAAGGTATAAGGTTGGAGAAGTAGTTCTTTAATTTAATCTGGCTTCGTATAATTAAAAACTACCCGACGCAGTCCTCTATTGATGTTGTTGTGAGCGGTGTTGCGGAGAAAATCTGTGACGTAAAACGCTGTGTGGGTCATAAGAAGGCACGTAAACGGTTACGTCATGACGCAAAGGATGACGCAATAATTCACCTTTGAACCCAATTCACCTTTGAACCTGCATCTGTAACAATGAGTGGACCAAAGAAAAGAAAAGTCAACATTGAGTGCTGAGTGTTTAATGAGGAGTGGACAGCTAAATATTTTTTTACCGATCTGCTACTGGCCCGGCCCGTCTGTCAAATTTAAAACTCATAGTGGCCCCCGAGCCAAAAAGTTTGCCCACCCCTGGGATAGAGCCTTCCATGAACCAGAAAGGGTTTTGAAAATTATTAGGGATATAGAAAGAATACAAATATTACAAATTATTATACTTTTTGCAGTGTTAACATCTAAATACCAAATGTAAAAGTATTCATTTACTAATAAATCATATTTATGTTATTATAATGTATTTATCAATTTGTTCATCACCTTAGTATTGAAGCTGATAAAGTTGGAGCTATTTTTAACAGCAGTATTGGCTATGCTGCTTGGTAGTTTATTGTTTGTTGAAATACGAAATAATTCACGAGTTGATTTTATTTTGTATAAAAATCTGAATCTGTAAAATAAAATTGTGCCATTTAAAAAATAAAATAAAATAAAATGCCCGAGCCAAGGCTAAGACCCGCTCCTCCCGGGCCGGGCTCCAGTTCCCCGTCGGCCGTGTCCACAGGCATCTGAGGAAGGGTAACTATGCCCACCGTGTCGGTGCCGGAGCCCCGGTGTACCTGGCCGCTGTGCTGGAGTACCTGACTGCTGAGATCCTGGAGCTGGCTGGAAACGCCGCCCGGGACAACAAGAAGACCCGGATCATCCCCCGCCACCTGCAGCTCGCCGTCCGCAACGACGAGGAGCTGAACAAGCTGCTGGGAGGAGTGACCATCGCTCAGGGAGGCGTGCTGCCCAACATCCAGGCTGTGCTGCTGCCCAAGAAGACCGAGAAGGCCGCCAAGAAGTGAACACCCTGAACCCGCTTCAACAAACACCAAAGGCTCTTTTAAGAGCCACACACTTCTGTCCAGAGAGCTTTCCTTCATCAAACCTGTGCCTCTATTTCATAGTTATGGAGAAGCACTTCTGTTTCATTCAACTGTTGCTGTTTCTATAGAACTTCCAAACATTCACTAATTAATGTCCGCCATTATGAGAATACTTTTAACAAACTAAGACAAACACAACTTGATGTTGCTGATGCTCTTTAGGGTTCATAACCCCTTCAAAGCCCTGTACAGGTTGACTCAGTGAGTTTGATCAGTGTAACAATATATGAGAATAACACATGTAGCAGTATTTATAGAACTAACGGTATGTATATGGAGAGACGGAGAACTTTATGGCACGTCTCACACCCTGATCCCGCTTCAACCACCTCAACAAAGGCTCTTTAAAGAGCAACACACTTCTATCCAGAGAGCTTTCCTTCATCAAACCTGTGTCGATATATTATAGTGTTAAAGAGAGGATAAGTGTATGGCTGAAGTCGAATAGTCCATTTAGCTTAGGAACCTTCCTAACGGAGTGAAATTACCCGGACGTCCCTCAGTGGCAGCCATGATAAGAGCTGTTCGAATTCTCTAGATGATAGGAAAGGAGGTTTCAAACTTCCTTTATAACCTCCTTTAGCTTAGGAACCACTGGACCTCCCTAACCGAAAGGAGAGGAGAAAATGCTGCCCCACAATGCCTTGCAGCCGCAGCATTTGCCGTCACACAACAGTCGGCCGTTCACGGAAACAAACGATTATGACGGAGAAATGATATCATGAAAGTTACGGTGCTTATTAAGCTTTTTAAAACGTATGTGGTAAGTTGCCAAAGTGTTTTGTTTTGAACGTTCATCAGTATTATAATCAAAAAGAGAAATATGAACGTTAGTTTTTACTGAAATGATCAAATAAAGTCAACATTTCACAGTCTTCACTGAGCTGTGTGGGTTTTGTTCAACTTTTAAAAGATGTTTGAATGGTGATGTACACAGTGATAGATGTTAAGGACTAACGTTTATAATAAATACATTTGTATTTATTTTAAGATCTTTTCATACAATCATACGTATTGGGATCATTTGTATTAATGTGGACCGGAGGGAGAGGGTGACGAGCATAACTTTCACTTTCCTTTTTTATTTCAATTCCAACTTTGGTCCTGAAGAATATGTTTCTCTGTTGTCCACGTTCATAAAGCATAAAATAACAGCATCAGAGCATGGTGCAGAGTCTCTAGATGAGTTTACAGTAGTCCCTCGTTCTTATTAAACATCCATGTTGTAGTCCGCTGTATAGAAAACTATAGGTTACTTACGTAACCCCAGTTTGAGGAACTCCTGAACCCGACAACTCCGCCCTCTATGTTAGAGGCAGAGCTGGAGTATGACGGGGGATCAACACCAATCTCCCGGGGGGAGGTCGCTGAGGTAGTCAAACAACTCCACAGTGGCAAAGCCCCGGGGGTGGATGAGATCCGCCCAGAAATGCTGAAGGCTCTGGGTGTTGAGGGACTGTCATGGTTGACACGTCTCATCAACGTTGCGTGGAAGTCGGAAACAGTACCGAAGGAGTGGCAGACCGGGGTGGTGGTTCCCCTTTTCAAAAAGGGGGATCAGAGGGTGTGTGCCAATTACAGAGGCATCACACTACTCAGCCTCCCCGGGAAAGTTTACTCTAAGGTACTCGAAAGGAGGGTCAGGCCGATTGTCGAACCTCAGATTGAGGAGGAACAATGCGGATTCCGTCCTGGTCGTGGAACAACGGATCAGCTTTTTACTCTCGCAAGAATCCTGGAGGGGGCCTGGGAGTACGCTTATCCGGTCTACATGTGTTTTGTAGACTTGGAGAAGGCGTATGACCGGGTTCCCAGGGAGTTACTGTGGGAGGTGCTGCAGGAGTATGGGGTGAGGGGGTCTTTACTCAGGGCCATCCAATCTCTGTACTCCCAAAGCGAGAGCTGTGTCCGGATCCTCGGCAGTAAGTCGGACCCCTTCCCGGTGAGGGTTGGCCTCCGCCAGGGCTGCGCTTTGTCACCAATCCTGTTTGTAATATACATGGATCGGATTTCGAGGCGTAGTCGGGGGGGAGGGGGTCTGCAGTTCGGTGGACTAAGGATTGCACCACTGCTTTTTGCAGATGATGTAGTTCTGATGGCTTCATCGGTCTGCGACCTTCAGCACTCACTGGATCGGTTCGCAACCGAGTGTGAAGCGGCTGGGATGAGGATCAGCACCTCCAAATCTGAGGCCATGGTTCTCAGCAGGAAACCGATGGACTGTCCACTCCAAGTAGGGAATGAGTCCTTACCCCAAGTGAAGGAGTTCAAGTATCTCGGGGTCTTGTTCTCGAGTGGGGGAACAATGGAGCGTGAGATGGGCCGGAGAATCGGAGCAGCGGGAGCGGTACTGCAGTCGCTTTACCGCACCGTTGTGACGAAAAGAGAGCTGAGCCAGAAGGCAAAGCTCTCTGTCTACCGGGCCATTTTCGTTCCTACCCTCACCTATGGTCATGAAGGATGGGTCATGACCGAACGAACGAGATCGCGGATACAAGCGGCCGAGATGGGTTTTCTCCGCAGGGTGGCTGGCGTCTCCCTTAGGGATAAGGTGAGAAGTTCAGTCATCCGGGAGGGACTCGGAGTTGAACCGCTCCTCCTTCGCGTCGAAAGGAGCCAGTTGAGGTGGTTCGGGCACCTAGTTAGGATGCCACCTGGGCGCCTCCCTAGGGAGGTGTTCCAGGCACGTCCAGCTGGGAAGAGACCAAGGGGTAGACCTAGGACCAGGTGGAGGGATTATATCTCTTCGCTGGCCTGGGAGCGCCTTGGGATCCCCCAGTCAGAGCTGGTTGATGTGGCCAGGGAAAGGAAAGTTTGGGGCTCTCTGCTGGAACTGCTACCTCCGCGACCCGACCACGGATAAGCGGGAGAAGATGGATGGATGGATGGATGGACGTAACCCCAGTTCTCAGAGTAACATGAAGTGAGATGTCTCACTATGGGATGCGCCTCAACGCGTATGCAAACAGAAGCATCAATCTCATTACGCCAATCCTGATTGGCTGGTGATCTTGACGTCTACGTCAGGGAATCCACCCACCCTTTAAGTAGCTTGCGCTACGTCGCAGTGTCATTCAAAATAAGCACCTCTTCTCGCTTCACCATAGCAAGAAGGGCCGTCTGGTGAGACATCTCACTTCATGTTACTCTGAGAACTGGGGTTACGTAAGTAACCTATAGTTCTCATTCATAACACTCCGTTCGATGTCTCACTATGGGATATTGAAACTCCCGTATTGCTAGACATGCTTATCTCGAAAATCACCAAATCAACCAGAACTTAACAGGCAGAACCCTGTCTCAACACAGGGCCCAGCACTGCTCGGGCCATACTGGGAGCAGAGACATCTAGCCTGTAAAAGCGGGCAAAAGTGAGCGATGAGGACCAGCTCGCTGCTGAACAAATGTCTTGGATGGAAACACCCTTAAACAAAGCCCAGGATGTAGCCAGTCCACGAGTAGAATGAGTATGCAGGCCCATTGGTGCCTGCAAACCCTGACTCGTATAAGCCAGAGCAATCGCTTCCACAATCCAGTGAGTGAGCCGTTGCCTGGTAACGGGCTTGCCCTTATGAGGGTTAGCCCATTATACAAAGAGTTGGTCATTGCATCGAAACTCTTTTGACCTGTCCATATAGGTGCGTAAAGCACGGACTGGGCACAGCAAATTCGGCTGCTGATCCTGAGAAGAACACAGCGGCGGGGGAAATGGCTCAATGTCAATGGGAGTACATGAGCCAACCACCTTAGGAACAAAGGCAGGGTTGGGCTTCAGCAACACTCTCGTTTGCCCCGGGGCAAACTGAGTGCATGAAGGATTCAACCTTCCGAAATTTTCCCACACCACACCGCTCCTCCGCTCCCTTCACTGGCTTCCAGTAACTGCTAGAATCCACTTCAAGACACTGGTACTTGCGTACCATGCTGCGAATGGATCTGGCCCTTCCTACATCCAGAACATGGTTAAACCGTACACCCCAGCACGTGCACTTCGCTCTGCATCGGCCAAACGGCTCGCTGCACCCGCGCTGCGAGGGGGACCAAAGTTCCCATCAGCAAAAACACGTGGGTTTGCTATCCTGGCCCCCAAATGGTGGAATGAGCTGCCCATTGAACTCAGGACAGCAGAAAGCTTACACATCTTCCGGCGCAGGCTGAAAACTCATCTCTTTCGACTCCATTTCGAGCGATAGAACTACTAACAAAGAATTACTAACAGAGCACTTACATACTAATAAAGGACTGGCTTATCTATAAGCCAGTTGAGTAGCACTTGAAATGTTGTGGCTATATGAAACCTGATGTACTTATATGATTCTGTTTTCTTCAAGGTTGTATCTTCCTGGTCGAATGTACGTCGCTTTGGATAAAAGCGTCAGCTAAATGCAATGTAATGTAATGTAATGGATGTACAGAGAGCGCATGAATGTCACTGACTCGCTTGGCAGATGCCAGAGCCAGTAACAACACTGTCTTAAGTGACAGGTGTTTCATGTCAGCTTCTTCCAGGGGTTCAAACGGAGGTCGAGTGAGCCCATCCAAAACCACTGTCAAGTCCCACAAGGGCACCAGTGACCTGGAAACAGGGAGGAGCCTGCGAGCCCCTTTCATAAAACGGCTGACCAAGGGATGTTGGCTAGCCGTCTTTCCCTGAAAGCCCACATGGCATGCAGCAATAGCAGCCAGGTACACTTTGATCGCAGAGAAAGCTCTGTGTTTATCAATCAGGTCCTGAAGAAATGATAAAATCACCCCGACAGGACATTGAAAAGAGATGTGTCCTTTTTCAAGGCACCACTCCTCAAACACCCTCCACTTACAGTCATAGAGGGACCTGGTGGAGGAAGCTCTTGCACTCTGAATAGTGTTTATCACCTTCCGAGGGAGCCCCACTGTATTCAGATTATACCACTCACGGGCCAGGCCCATAGTGCCAAGCGCTCTGGGTGTGGGTGAAAAATCGTCCCCCCCGCCTGAGACAGTATGTCCCTGCGTAGTGGGAGTATCAGAGCCAGGGGTGGGAACGCGTACAGAAGGACCGGAGGCCAGACGTGCGCGAGCGCGTCCACGCCTAACGGTGCGTTTAAATCGCGCATTGAAAAGAATAGCTGACATTGAGCATTTTCTTTTGATGCGATCATGTCCACCGCGGCCCGGCCGTAACGTACCCACAGCTGACTCACAATTATTGGATGTAGAGTCCAGTCTGCATATAGTGGTGCACCTCTGGACGGCAGATCTGCCCCGAGGTTCATCACTCCTGGTACGTGCGTCGCTCTCAGAGAGAGGAGACGTCCACAGCTCCATAAGATCAGTTTGCGTGCCAGCATGTGTAACTGGAGAGAACGCACCCCCTTGGTGGTTTATATACGATATTGTGGTTGTGGTGTCTGTCCTCACGAGGACATGATGTCCTCTGAGAAAAGGCACGAAGCGTTTCAGGGTGAGGAACACCGCTAAAAGCTCCAGACAATTTATGTGTGACCATTGGAGGTCTCTGCTCCAGAGACCCCTCACAGGTCGACCTTCGTATATACCCCCCCAGCCCGTCAGACATGCGTCTGTGGTGACCACTTTCCGCGATAGGGCAGCACCCTTAGGCCCGCCCCGCACTAGAAAAGTCGGGTGCAGCCAGTGGCGCAGTGCCATTGTGCATTCCATAGTGACCATCACTCTCCGTGCGCCATGACGCGCGGGGCGTAGGCCCAGGAAGGGCACAGTCTGGGCTGGGGACAACATGCTCTTTTCTGTGTTTATTTTACGAAAACCAGGTCGAGCAGGAGTTTTACGAGGACATACGTCTGCGTAATAGCCAGATAGGTTGCCAGGCGAATACCCTGTTATCTTAACGGGGCTATCGCGGCTTCCGTACACCGTACAAACACTCGTGGGCTGAGAGACACACCGAAGGGAAGTACTCTGTACTCGTAACAGACACCCTGAAAGGCGAACCTCAGATATTTCCTGTGTGGATAATATACTGGGATGTTGAAATACGCATCTTTCAGGTCGACTGATGTGAACCAGTCATTTTGGCGCACGAGACGCAGCAGAGATGTGTGAGTGAGCATTCTGAATTTGTATCTTCTGAGATATTTGTTCAGAGCTCTCAAATCTAGTATCGGCCGAATTCCGTTCCTTCCCCATTTGGGAACGAGGAAATATTTGGAATAAAAGCCGCTCTGACTCTGTTCGGCGGGTATTATATAGCCTTCTTTTCTAGTAGCGAGAGAAACTCTTGCTCCAGAATATGGGCTCGTGAATACAGAATGCCCGAGAAGTGAGGGGGGGTGACAGCGAATTGGAGTCTGTAACCCTGTGTTACGTAAGTAACCTATAGTTACGTAAGTAACCCATAGTTTTTATTGTTTTTCTTTTCATTTTTATTAACTGCGCCCTCGGCTTTACGCCAGGAAACAACAGTGGAAAATGATTTATTGGGAAACAATAATGATGACATGTGTTTGTGTGACTTAAACAGGCAGCGGAGTTTACTGTCTTTGATGTTAAGTCCATTTCCCTCATGGCGCGAACTTGCGGATGACGTTTCGACATCACTCGAGGCGGCGGGAAGATGGGGGCATGGTTGTACCCCGAAAACACATGAGGAAAGAAGAGGAGGCTGTCAGGCTGCTCGCTTCTTCTTCCTTGTCTGGTGGCTGAAAGCCTGGGCCGGCTGTGCCTGAGCTGCCGGCCAGCGCTGCACACGGAGGCAAATGTCCGTGATCGCTGCGATCTCATCCCACACGGCAGGCTCAGGTTTGTTCGAGATGTCCTCGCAGAGCTCCCCCTGGTAGGCGGTCAGCAGCGAGGAGACGTTGAGTGCCCTGGCGGACAAAGCTGCGGCTTTATAGGCCCGTTCGGTCATTGCTGACTGGAAGTGGTCTGCCTTCACCGGTAGCGTGGGATTCCTGCTCGGTGTCGAAGCCAGCCTCGGTTGGAGGTGGGCTGCTAGCAGCAGTTCCATGGGTGGCATGCGGAGCAGGCCGAGCTTCTCCATGCTGTCACAATCCAAAGAGGAGGCACCCTGGATTGGGGCCTTGTTGCAGAAAGGGCGGTCTCTCCACGAGACCGACACCTCGGAGAAGCTGCCTCTTCATCCTCGCTGCTTGGGGCAAGTTCTTCCCCTCATAGCGAGATCTGGAGGTCTCCTCGGCCACTTCGGGCCAGGGGATGTCCAGCCTGGACGCAGCGCGTTGACACACGGCCTGTAAATCCATACTGAGGCAGGGCGAAGTTGGTGTGCTTTCGCCCCGGGGGAGCGGACATCGCCCCCGGCTTTGCAGCCTGAGCAGATGAAACGAAACGAAGATGTCATCTTCGTGCTCATCCGAGTCGGATAGGAGAAACTCAGAGGTATCCTCTTCGTCTTCCATATAATCCAGCTCCAGGACATCCTCAGCGGGTGGAACCACGGTGAGGTCCAGCTGGGAGCCCCAGCTTGACACAGCACGGGGCTCCGCTCTCGCTGCTCTTGCCGTCACCGGACCCCAGCCTGACACGGCGTGGGGCTGAATCTCCGCGGCGGATGCCACCATGTCCTGATTGCCGGCCGGCGAATCAACGGACATGAAGGGGTCCTGTCCCGACAAGCTAGCTTGGCGCGCTAGCCGTCGGCGGAGGCTCTTTTCCAGCCCAAGGCAAGACGAGCAGACCTGGTGTGAGTTCGTGCTCGAAATCTTAAACCCACAGCCGCAGAGCCGAGTCCCCGAGCCTCCGTCTCCTCTGATGTGAGGGAGAGAGGGGTCCATCCTCGTTTACCGGGGTGTCGGCGTGGAGGAGAAAACTAGTAACAGGTATGTTAACATTTGAGGGGGAAAAATCAAAACCTTATCGTTATTCCGAAAGGAAAAAACGGCTGGCAGATTTTATAGTATTAACTGGTGTGTTAATATGTTTTATCTCCGTCTCCTCTGGTGAGAGGGAGAGAAGAATACGTCCTCGCTCACCGTGGTGCCGGTGTGCAGGGATAAACTAGTAACAGGTAAGTTACCGAAAGGAAAAAGCGACGGTGTAGATTTTTCTTCTTAAAAAATATGAACTGGTGTGTTAATATCTTTCCTATCTCTGTCTCCTCTGGTGTGAGGGAGAAAAGAGACCGTCCTCGCTGACCGTGGTGTCGGTGTGGAGGGAGGAAAACTAGCAACAGGTATGTTACTGTTTAAGAAATAATCAAACCCTACCGTTGTTCCAAAAGAAAAAACGGCAGGGCAGATTGCAATATTAACTGGTGTGTTAATATTGTTCAATCTTCTTGCAAAGCAAAAAAGTAACCGGCGAGCGCCCGTCGACCGAATGTTAGCTTGGGTTCAGTCTGTGGACCGTTAAGCTAGCCCGGCTACTGATATTCGAGATGTGCTCTGAAGCGAGAAGAGGTGTTTCAATGACGCTGCAACGTAGCGCAAGCTACTTAAAGGGTGGGTGGATTCCCTGACGTAGACGTCAAGATCACCAGCCAATCAGGATTGGCGTAATGAGATTGATGCTTCTGTTTGCATACGCGTTGAGGCGCATCCCATAGTGAGACATCGAACGGAGTGTTATGAATGAGAACTGTAGTTTCCATAGTTTCCCCACAGCAGCAGACGCACATTTATGACGTCTGCTGGCGCATCATAAACACGTCGGATAGTGAAAGTGCAGTCGGATTCTCTAAAGCAGGGGTTCCCAAACTTTTTCTGTCAGGGCTCCCCAACACAAATAGTCAGGCTCAGTGGCGGCGCCAGATATTTATTTTGAACTTTATTCTTGTTTTACTGTCATATAGTATTTCATACCTGTTTTTCATTTATTCTCTTATTTTTTTATAACTATAATGATCATATAAACGTGTGCCTCGGAAATAATTGTTTACATTAATGATGACCAAAACGTTTGAGACCCACTGAGATAACTTAGAATAAAGTTAACTATCGTAACACTCAGAGAGTCCTTTAGTTCACTGAGCCTCTCAGTCTGACAGGAGAGGACTCTCCTCCACTTTGTTGTTGAAAAAACTCTTTATATCCGTTAGCGTAGCTCGCTAGCACCAGAAGCTAACAACTACGATCTCCGGTACCGGTGCGCTCTCTCTCTCTCGCTCGTGCACGCACGCAAAATGGCTCGTTCCACACACACACAGAGCCAAGCTTTAATGAAACACAGAGACCCAGACGTAATAGTACTGTGTCATATTATTTTCTAATCAATAATTTTTCAAATTATGATTTTTTTTTTTTTTTTTAAAAGCCATTTTTCCTCCTGGTCTCTCACGCCCCCCCTGTCATGCCTCCGCGCCAGGGGGGGGCGTGCCCCACACTTTGCGAACCACTGCTCTAAAGCACTGCAGTCTCTTCTCCTAAGTCCTTTTGAATTCTCCTATCCACTATCCCTTAACCCCGTGACCTATGACTCAGAGGTCAAGGAATAGACGATAGGGTTAGAACTTAGGAGCTGATTTTTTGATTATTCGACTGCAGACCAACTCGCGCTTGCGCAGTGCAAATCGACAACACACGCTGGCGGACCCGCGAGGAGTCGACGGAGCCTGGGTTGGAGTGGGGGCAGACCGGCGCCTTGCAACGGGACGGAGCAGCTTCCGGATGGTGGCGTTGAAACCGGGTGGCTGACTGGTGGTCCCGAAACTGAGACCGTAAGACACTGTGCTTCCTGGGGAGAGGAGGAAGGAAATGTGACGAAGGGAACTTCGTCACTATGGACTGACGGCTTTGGGCCGGGTGGTTGCACTTTATTAGCGTATTGCACAGTACAATTAACATTGCGTATTT
>CALSBZ010033874.1:201-11083 GCA_943591055.1 Gobionotothen gibberifrons
TGTAAGAAGTAGAAAGTACAGGTATTTGTGTTCAACATGTAAGAAGTTAAAGTAAAAAGTCGCCAAATAAGTAGTGGAGTAAAGTACTGATACCAGATAAATGTACTTAAGTAAAGTAACGAAGTATTTGTACTCCACTACTTCCCACCTCTGACTGTAACCTGTATTTGTGTGTGTCAGCGTCAGACATGGAGAGGATGATGTCTTCACGTCTGCAGCAACACAGGAAGCCTCAGTTTCCAGGAAACGAGAAACTCTTTTCCCAAAAGAGCTGCAACTTCTCACCGTACAACCTGCAGCCTTCCAGCAAGAGCCAGGGTGAGCCCACCGCAGTGTTTACAATCTAACGTGATCAGATGCATTTTTTTGCAATTTTTTCTCACATTTCTTTTTTTTGGTGACTTACCGGAACTCTCACTGTTTCTCAGATTTTGACTTTTCAGAATATTCAGAATTTTTTATAATCAATTCTTCTCAGAATTCGGACTTTTTATCAGTCTTTTAGATTTTTTTCAGAAATGTTTTACGTTTTTTTTCGAAATTCTCACTTTTATCCAAATTTTTACTTCTTTTCAGATATTAACTTATTTGTTTTGACTTTTCTCAGAATTTTTACTTTTTTCAAAATGTTTCACTTTTTTTTATTATCAGTTTTTCTCTCAATTCTCACATTTTTTTCATAAATTCTTATTTTTTTAAAAATTCTTATTTTTGTCAGATTTTGACTTTTCAGAATTTCCACTTCTTTTTATTATCACTTTTTCTCAGAATTATCACTTTTTCTCAGAATTATCACTTTTTTTCCGAACTCTCAGATTTTGACTTTTTGTTTTGTATTGACATTTCGCAAAATTTCGACTTTTATTACAATTCGATTTTTCTTTTTAAATTCACACTTTTTCTCAGATTGGACTTTTTTCAAACTTTTCACTTTTTCTCAGATTTTTTACTTAAAATGTTTTTTGCAAAGCAATATTTCTGCTATTTCTCACTTTTCTTATGTTTTGGGGTCACAAACAGAAACATATCCAACTGTTCCTTGCAACCTTGTGATAAATCCTTGTCACAATATTTTTCTGATTCGCCTCCATTTCCCTCACTTTGCAGGGATTGCAAGCCGTCTGCTGGGCCCTTCCTTCGAGGCATCTTGCCTGCCGGAGCTGACCCGCTACGACTGTGAGGTGAACGTCCCTCTGCAGGGGAACCTGTACCTGCTGCAGGGCTGCGACCTGCTAAGAGCCCTGGACCAGTCAGCCTAGAGATTAAACAACATAGACTTAAAGCCTTCTGAGGCTAAGCTACCTACAGGGGACGGTATTCATTACCCTGACTCATTATAGGGCTCAATCTGTCCCTCTATAGTCCTGCTACATCTTAAACAAGCTGAGATATCAGGGTCAAGCCACTTAAAGCCCCTTTTTCCTCTCGACTTAAATCAGATGAAACACAAAAGCATTGAGCATTGAGCCGACCACCTAGACTACAAACACACATATGATATATAACCAGGGTCACTCGGTGAACAAACATCAAGAAAATATCTCACAGAGTAAATGTGATGAAGCTCTCTCTGACACCCTGATGGTTCTATGTGTTCAGAAACTCTGGCTTTTGGTGTAAAATGTGTAAAAGTGGCAGGTCTGCACCTACCCCTAACCCCTAAATACCACCAGCTGTTTCCTGCTAAGGCTCAGTGAGACCCTGATATGAACTCTATGCAGCTCATTTCCCTTCTCTTTCCCTGCATTTAGCTCAGAGGAGAAGTACTATACTACCTAGACACTGTGTTCTTTCACTTTGTGTATTTGACCAGCAATTAGACGGAGCCTTTCCAGCAATTAGACAGAGACGCTCTTTCCCCTAGTCCCAGTCAAAGTCTCAATCGAGAGTTGTTAAATGGTTGTTAACTGTAGCCATCTTTTTTTAATTTGTAATGATAATTTTACAAAGCATGCTCTTTGATTATGCAGATTAACCCCCCCCCCCAAAAAATAAATGGGATGGTTGATAAAAGACACAACTTCCAAATCACACGACGTGATTTCAGAACGTCGAAACTCAAGAAAAGACTTGTAAAAAGAAATTTCATTTTCCAAAGAGAAACTGATAATTAGAATCTATAAGAAGAATATAAATGAGACGTACATCTGCACAATCCTTTCCCACAAATACAAACTACTCATTATAATTTTAATAGCAGAGTATGATTCAGACAAAGTACTTCTGTTTGGGTTTTTCACTCTACCTACCAGATTCCTTTATTGTGTTGGTGTCTCTCTCACAGACACACTAATACACATATATTGCAATACATGTACTCTACTGTAAGTTGAATACGTTTTATTTTTCTATCTTCTCTTCTTCTAAAACGTCTTTCACTTTTTCCACAGTCAGGTCATGGATTACAGGGTTATTGTTCTCTTATTGTGCAATTATTTCACTGAGATTATATAGTCAGTATCATAGCTTTTTATAGCCTTTTACACAATTCTGATTGCTTGTTGTTAGACTTACACTATACAAGAAAAAGTACATTTAAAGACCATTTTAGGGGCATCGCTGAGGATGAAAGAGGATGCAATCTTTTATTTTAGCTCTATATTTTGCCATTAATATACCATCAGTGTTTTAGGCTACGTAACTATAGATTAAGTTTAGTTTCGCTTGTATCGTCGTGTATTTCTCTTAAAGTTACCCTCTCTGTAACGCTGTTTAAATGCAACTTGATTAGACAAGTCTGCCGTGCATTGCCTGATTCATTCAATTTAATTGATCAATCTAAAGATATTGCACACTGTATAGCTGCAGCTTTGTTGGATTACTTGAATTCAGGAAATATAACAAACATAGTGAACACTTTTAATTATGTTGTTGATAATTCCCAGAGGAATTAAAATCCGACCATCAGTCCAAAAGCCAAAGATATTAATTTAAAGAAAAGTTCCAAACAAGAGCGACAATGTTAGCTGTAATGTAAAGAATGTGAGATTTGCACTAAATGTGCTAAAAGGCAATGATGTGCCACTTTAAGATTCCTTAAAGGGGATATAGATGAGGCTCCACCAACTTTCCGTTGAAAACTAAAAGTTGGTGCCAAGCTGAAAATATAGTGCCTAAAAGCTGCTTCGTCGTGTATTGCACATTAAACAACAGAAATGATCCAGAATTTTGATTATTTTTATACTTTCACTTCACAAAAAAGACAGTATATCACAGCTAGTAATGATGCTAACGATGCTCACGTCAACGTAAAAACTCAATGTACTGTAGACGCTGAATTAAAATATAAATGACAAGCCAAGGACATCTCAATGTAATTGTTAGCAACTAGTCCATCATTAGATTGAAGGAAATCTATCCCTTATATATATTTTAATGTCACCGTATATTCACCATTGTTTAATTTGTTTGCCTGACTGACCATCTGTTTAGTAGATTTAAAAATGCACAGTATTCTTAATATTTGGATATGATTGTTGTAAAACCTCAGAATCTGCATTTACCGCCAGTAATATCAACAATGGAACACAAAAAGGGGCGGGGCCATGACGTAGAGGGATTGTAATTGAGCCAATCAGAGGGGTCAATCCAAAAAAAGAAGTCCTACTTGAATTAAAAAAGCCACTTTAACTTTTGATGAATTAGCACGGTGGAGGTCGCTCCATCCCAAACAAACTAGATGTGTTTAGTAAATAATGTGTTCATTAGCCTTAGTTTCATTGCAGCCTTTAAAAAGCGACTTGAAAGTGTGTGTTTTAAACTTCATGATTAGGAAAAAGGCCAGTTTTTCTTGTAATCCACGACACAAAGTAGCTGCCAATATCAGAAAGCTTTGAGAATATTATTGTGCGAACTAGAAGCTGAAATGATATATCTTTGAATATATAATCTCCTCCGCAGTGAAAACACTTCTCTGTTTCCTTTCAGTATTTTTCCTAAATCTTTCTCGAGGGTAATCGTCTTCTGGTGATGACCACTTAAGAGTATGAATTACAGAGCTTTGTTCACGTTACGTATTTAAAGAGACAAAACTAATGTTGAAGATAGTGTTTTTTAGTGTTTATGTGTTCTGGTACTTTGTCCTTATCTACCCTGTAGATGCCGATGGATCAGATCCTTCAGTGCTGTTTCTGTGTTCGTGGCATTTTGTTTGATCCTCTATCTCTCAAATATCTATTGAATCCATTGGTTGTTTTTGTTCTTGCTTTAAGACATAAAAAAAAAAAAAAAAAGTTCAGATTTAAACATGAGTTTCACTTTTTCAGATATGTAGCATTTTGAATATTGTAAAGAGGGTGAAGTTGCTTTATAAATAATCACATAGTTGCATATATAAAAAGCAATGTTGCTTCATATACCGTGTATGTGTCATTTCTAGGACCTGTATTACATATGTTGGATCCAGTAACACTATATTTTGATGTTCTCTGCTGTATGTTGTGCTGACATTTTCTTTAAAGTTGGTTTTAATCTGTAAAATGTGCCTTATGGTTGTCTCAAAACATGCCCGATTTGCCCTTCGAGCGCACAGTTTGTTCCCTAAACCTGTTGATAACTTCTTCCTATTCCAATATAAAATTAAATCTTAACTTGACATTGTATCTATCAATGATGTGAAGTACAAATACAGAAACAGCTTTGCTTTTGTTGGCCTTTTGCACAATGGGGATACAATGTCATAATTGGGATGATTTCACGATAACCCCCAAAATAGCTCCTTTATTCTAGTCTGAGAACATCCAATAATAGCCATGTTTAGATGCAAGAAGAACCCTTTTAGAACCCGTTGTAGATCCCCTGGTGATGACGAGTCAAAATGAGTGAAAGGTTTCAGAGGGAATGGATTCCCCAGCTCATCGAAAGACCTGACAGTCTGTTTGGTGACGAAGCTGATAGAGGGTTTTTCAGATTAGTTGAAAAAAAAAAAAGATTTGACTGTAGTTTAAAAAGTTCTCCTGGGAGAGTCAAAGGTCCAAAAAGTGCCCTGCATGAGTGCTTAATAATGCACATGTGCACAAAAGCTTAAAAAAAACTCATAACTTTACAAACAGTGTCTATTGTGTAGTGTAGTGTTTATTCCATGGATGTATAAAGAGAACTGGATTCAGCGCTTGAGGCGGGTAGTTGAGTTTTGCTTAAGCCCCGCCTCCTTTCACTAAACCCCGCCTCCAATTCGGCACATTTTTGAGCATTTTACAACTTTTAGACCCTTTAAATATGGGTTACAAAAGAGTTCGTACTGGGTTGTTGATTTGGCTAGGGGGAAAAAAGTATCTGCTGATTTACAGACATCCTTTTCCCAATGTAAGTCAATGGGGGAACGTTTTTTTTTTACCCAATGACATCATGGATTTGAACCTAAGTGCAGTACCACCGTTTGGCCACTACGAAAATGTGCGTATACGTCAAGCGCACTTTCTGGGTGCTTGCTTCATTCATGTGTTTGGCCATAAACATATTATTTGGCCCTTTTTCAATTGCTGAATTCATTAGAGCAGGATAATCTGGAGGTTTAAGACTTAAAATCCTATCATAACTTCTGAAAAAATTCAAATATTTGACGATCCAAGTTCTGGAAGAGTTCACTGTGAAGACGCCAGCTCAGGCACATGGTGTTTATTTGGATTGCTGATTAATATTTCTTCGGGCAGTGGGTGTGGACACAGTTTGGACAGTTATAGGAGATATGATAAAGATTGATGTTGAGTGAAACGTAGAAAGAGAGATCCTGCTCAGCCTGCCCACTGACGCATATCTCTCAACTCCTCCACTCGACATACAACTCATCAGTTTCCACTCTCACTCCCCTTTTACCTCCTGATATAGCAGCAAATTACTTTATATAAGAGCACGTTTTTATTATTGCTCAAATTGAAAGTTCGTCCCAAACCGAAACACCGGCCAAATGACTTTTTGTAGGATTATGTAAAGCAAGTCTATGTCTGATCAAACGTTGATTTTCCAGAAAGGCCTCCAACAGCTTGTCCCAAAGCAAGTCCTTATTATTATAATTGCAGATTTAATGTAAGATATTAAACATTTCTCATGTTCTTTATTTGAGAGAAAAGAGATTTTAGGGCGATAAATAAAGTCACCTCACCTTTAACTAAATTGGTTTAAGGTGTGTGGAAATAGTTGGCTAGATGGATGTTGGTTTAAAAATATAAAATCCAGGCAGAGAGGAAGTCCCGCCCCCATTTGAAGCTAGCATCTGCTCCACTAGATCTAAAGTGTTGTCTAAATTAAGACACTTATTTATTTGGACCAAGATAATAACTACTTATATACAGTTTATATAGTCTTACATTTTCTTAGGAGATGTAGTTGTTTATCTTAACCCTGTTGTATCTTTGCTCAATTGAAAAAACGTAAAACTTGTACTTCTCAATTGTCACATAATACATTCAAGTTTCTTAAAATATAGGCAGTTACCCATAGGGACAGGTGTTAGTTACTCATAAAAACTGGATAAAGACAACTATGAGCAAAAAAGCTAATGCTACTAGCACAGGCAATTAAAAAAATGGGCGGGGCTTCAGTTCAGAGAGGATGTCCCGCCCCCTTTTGAAGCTAGTTTCTGCTCCAATAGAAGTAGCCTATATTTACCGGTATATATCAATGTTTCTTAAAATATAGATACATAACGATAGGAACAGGTGGTCAGAGAAACTGAATGAGCAATAAAGCTAATGCTAATAGCACAAATGCTATTACAAAAATGGGCAGGGCTTCAGCTCAGAGGGGAAGTCCCGCCCCCATTTATAGCTAGCTCCTTCTCCTCTAGATTCTACGAGAAAATGTAAGTATATTTACCAGTATGTATTATTGTTTCTTAAAATATAGATACATAACAATAGGAACAGGTGGTCAGAGAAACTGAATAAAGATATCTCTCTGAGCTAAAAAGCTAATGCTAGTAGCACAGACGCTAACCTAAAATGGGCGTCATCTCTTTGTTTAAACACTAGAAAGCTTCTCACCAGTCGTAGTCCTAAACTCACTGTGCTGCTCGAAGGGTTTCCCAACAACAACAAAAATACAGAATGTTTCCATGAGTTAATACCCATAATTCATTGCACTTCCTCTTTACAAGAAGATATCAGCATTTTGTCTTTCGTCTCGTGTGGCAACAGGGTTTTTGTTTTTCCTCATGGGATCCATGTTCAGTTACTTGTATTCTGTTTTTATCTTCGTCATACAGTGCAGTTATATTAGCTGATTCAGCATTTTTTTACATGTTAAAAATGCATATTGACCTTATTATTATCATATACTGTTATCATTGTTATGGGGAGTTTAACCCCAGTAAGAAGTTTGTGTTTCTGCACTGGTATCTTATTATTAAAGCATACTGATCTTACCCTTCGACATTGGCCTCCTGCGTGGTTTATTGTGCATTTTATTTCATTTCAATATTGTTTTATGGTCTGATTTTTTAGCATATGTTGTTGAAGAAAGTACAAATGCTAGATTTTCTAAGGAAAGGTTCTGGTAAAAAGTTAGCATTTAGGCTATTTACATTAAAATGGCAATGCAACTTCAAGATGTTTAATGACTTGTTTGATATCCTTAAAAACCATATTCCAATGCACAACTTTATCGCATTTTACAACTTTTAGACCCTTTAGATAAGCGTTACAAAAGATGATCTACTGATTTACAGACGTCCCTTTTCCAATGTAGGGGAAAAGTATTTTTGGACCCAATGGCATCATGGACTAGAACCTAAGTGTAGTACCGCCGTTTGGCCACTAAGAAAATGTCCTTATAAATCCAGCACTCTTTCTGGGGCTTTCTTAACTCGTGTTTTTGGCCACAAACCTTTATAGTTACAAACATATTATTTGGCCCTTCTTAACCACATTGTTTGATATCCTTCCAAACCATATTCCAATGCAATGAATCATGGGAATTTTGGGCAAGTTCTGGCAGAGGATGTGGTGGTTTATAGTTTACAGATCCTGGATTCGACCCCACTGCTTCTGGTTTTTGTTCTTCTTCCTTCCTCTGCAGGAACCCAAACTTTATGGGCACACACTTTATGGCATACAGCACATTCAGCCATACTGTATCTTTGTTTTTGTTCCAGCTGATTCAGAGCCTTTTGTTCCCTTCACGTTGGGAGTCATGAAAACAAGGTGGAGGTAAGACGGGAGGCACCGGCGGCTTCCTCTGGTTTTAGACGGGGGGAATCAGCAGAACAATGCACCAACATCTTCTGGAAGTCCCTGTGGTGTGCCACATATTTACAGCATGTCATGAATGCATCACACACATTTCTTCTTAAGAGCACCTCTTTATACTTCTGATTAAATTAGCTGTGTTACACAAGACTGAATCTCTAAAAGATGTCTGCAAAATAAGCAAAACAGTTGGGTCTAAATGGTCTTTATCCTATTGACTATTATAATAATGAACTGGATGAACAATTATCCAACATGTTGTCCGACTTTTGCATCCATGTGCACAGACACCACTGGATAAAGCGCTTTATAACCCATTCACCAACCTGTGCCATAATAACTTATCAATCAATTTGTTTTATACAATACATTACAGCTTTATTTATAAATCACTTTAAAACCTCTAGACCGAAGTGCTGTACAGTCAAATAAACAAATAAAACGTACACAAATCTCACAGCTCAGCTCACACACCATAAAACAAGTACAAGAAAAAACAATAGACAATTGAAAAGTAATAAAAGCATCACTCTACAAGATGTCAAAACGCTAAGGAGAAGAGGTGGGTTTTAAGAAGCGATTAAGGGCTGTAACTTCTAACATTTTGAAGTGGCTTGTTATCAGCTTGTTTACGCATGTCTATTAATAGTGTTTGAACTCTGCATTTCTGTTGCAGATAAGGATCAGTATAAACTAATATTATTATGCTATTTGAAGAATTTACTTCCACTGTTGGCTGCGTAGGATTGTTTTCAACACTACCAAATAAAATACAAAGTTTTGGCAAGTCAAGTTATATAAATGGTTATCACCGCAATAAACCGTATTTAATTTCCTATTCTGTTCTTGTACATATCATATTCTATTTACATGTATTTAGACTTTTTGCACTACTTTGTATTTTAGTATTTTATTATACATGTTGCATTGTTGGAGGAGCTCAGGTCATAATAATTTCATTGCCATTTCGACACTGTAGCTGCTGAGCATCTGACAATAAAACCTTTGAATCTTGAAGTCCAAAAGAAAGAGATAGAGTTAATAATAATATCCTAAATTCACATCCCCAATCACTCAAGCTTTCTACGTCAAACTGCTGTCTGTCCTCCGTCCTCTGGGACCTCAGCGTGTCTCAGGACGATCTGTCCAACAAGCCGATCCAAGGACAGTTTGTTTGTTTGTTTTCCGATCCCAGGACACTCAGCTGCTCTGAAACCTCGCAGTAAACAAACATCCAGTTTCCCATGTCGGAAGAGACCACTTTCTGAATCAAACCAAGGAGACTGTATTCTTAGTTTGCACACTGTGATTGAATCTAAGTGACTTGAAGGTCAGTGGCGATAGTCAGTCCTTACTTGATTTATTTCTATTAACGAATGTAAAATTGGAAGATATTACCTTAGGACCAACGGGCAGAGAGGAAGATATTCTCAATCCCCAGAGGAGGCGAAAAGCTTGTCAAGATATAACAGATTGATTAGAGCTTAGGGAGCAGGAATCTGTTCCCTAAACTCTAATCAAAGTTACATTCTGAGAAGCTTTTCTTTCTGTTTCCTATTCAATGTTTCTGCAGGGCTTTAGATACAATTACTGTAAAGAACCTAACTCTAACCCAGATTAAACTCATGCATGATGTATACAGTATTTAAAAAGTCATATTTTAGTCATGATTTAAAAAGTAATTCTATATCCTGATGATTTGAGCTGGTTTGTTCCACATAGAAAACAAATATTGTTAG
This sequence comes from Gobionotothen gibberifrons, assembly GCA_943591055.1. Taxonomy (NCBI): domain Eukaryota; kingdom Metazoa; phylum Chordata; class Actinopteri; order Perciformes; family Nototheniidae; genus Gobionotothen; species Gobionotothen gibberifrons. The sequence goes on from CALSBZ010033874.1 coordinate 10,124, forward strand.
TTTAAATGAACACTACCAGATCAGAGATAGGTGTATTTCAGTGTCGGATGAGATAATACAATATTTACAGAGATCCGTACAAGTGACGTGAAAGTGCCTGACAGGAAGGGAAGAGAGGAAGAAATGAGGAGCTTCACATTGAAATATTGAGGTTCAGTCAGATTCTCACAGGACAAATGACTACTAGATTTGATCCCATGTATCATACACATGTAGCCTCTCCTTTAAGGACCACCTAATGGCTAACCACCAATTGATTCATTGAATAATATCAAATCCACTCGACTGACACGGAAAACAAGTCAAAATGGAATTCTTGCTACCCAGAGGATGAAAGAGTTTTATTTATTTTAAGAATCCTTTTCCAATTGAACACTTATAAAGGAAGAACTGTTTCCCAATAAATGTTTCTGCAGGGTTTCCCTTTTGTAGCTACGATAATTTAACCCTTCATTCATCATGTATATTACTCAATCCTAAGGTCCTCTCGCTTAAGAACCACTAGTTTACACACTACCTATCCATCTATCTATCTATCTATCTATCTATCAATCAAACTATCTATCTATCTATCCATCTATCCATCTATCTATCTATCCATCTATCTATCTATCTATCTCTCTATCTATCTATCCATCTATCTCTCTCTCTCTCTATCTATCCCTCTGCACAGATGCATGTCTACGCTCTGCAGAGAGGACAGTGTTTTGGAAAACAAACGTCCCTTATCCCAGCCCTGCCTCGTGTGTCCCTGATACGTTTTGGTTGTTTCTCCAAACAGAAACGCACCAGACCAACGGCAGACTTTCAGAATCAGTCAACAACATTTTAGATGTGGGCGAAGCTGGAAGCAGACGCTCAGTTTCACACAAAAGATATTTAGTTACGTCACACCGGTTCTGACAAACAGACCGTTTGTGTTTCTTTGGGAAATCATTCAGAAATACAATTTTCCGCCAA
>CALSBZ010033884.1:0-11248 GCA_943591055.1 Gobionotothen gibberifrons
AAATTCATCGTGGATCAGCAGAGGTCTTACAGTGCACATTTCTACCAGCAGATTCACCAATTAATCCTGCGTCTCTCTGTTTGCTCTTTTATCTCACATTCTCCCCCGTTAGTTCTTTATTATGTATTAATGATCGCTTGCTTTTAACACTGTTTTCAGTCTTTTTCACCCTTTTTATTTCTTTCTCATGCATATTGATGCCGGTGTGTGTGCGTTCCCATGCATGCATGCCTACAGCTCTGCGACATTGCCCTTTAATGGTCCCCATAAAGCAGGGCCTCATTTCCCCTCTCAGGCCTAGGGATAAATTACAGCCCCCTCCCCCGGGGACTAGACATCCCGATCAGACATCTCTGCGCTCTGAGCTACACAGGAGGGAAATAAGCTCCTTTCTTTTTGCCTGGATGACTCTGGAATACAGCACAAGGCCAGTTGTGGAGTGTGTGTCCAGTGTTTGTGTGCACATGTGATTCTGTGCCAGTCGTGGTTTAAAAATAAGCCCAGGTGTGTATATGATTGTGTGTTTGTGTGTGCAGTTAAGTGCGGATCCAGACAGAATGGCAGGGACAGAGTCGTAACGCTTTCCATTATTGTCGTCATTATAGGCCACAAGGGCCATCCAAACCGTGTGTGTGTGGATTCTGTGTATTTGTGTGTGTGTGTTTTGCGTGTGTGCCTGCACCAGACTACTTTAAGCGCTGCCATTAAGCCCGTCACTATGGGGCATCGGGGGCATTGGGACCCTTCATTGGACAATTCAGCCCCATCATCATCAAATGCACTATCAAGCAAAAATGACCACATTACATTATAACGCAATGTGTGCGGTGTGCACTTAAAATAAGTTATTCCAACGACAAAAGGGGTAGAAAAATGGTGGCTGTCAGCTCAATCAGTTCATCCCCTCCCTCTCCTTCATTCCCTCCATGAATCTCTCTTTCTCTCCCTTCTCGCTCTCCCTTTCAGAGGCATCAGCTACTCAATCTTAAACTCTTAATCTCCACATATTAACGCCACTATTTTTGAAGTGTAAATGCAATCTCCAAAAGTAAAAAGCTAACGCTAGGCTATAAACAAACTTCATCACAGTCACATGGCTATGCATCACCACCGCTAAGCTAAAGGCGCCTAATGTTCGGCATGATGGTGTTTGTTAGGGAAATAATTTGCTTAGGTATTCATCCTTTGACACAGTTCATCATTTTCTCCTCTCACTGTCTCCTTTCCCATGGCATTGGTCTACGGCCTTGGGTATAGCTGCTATCTCTCTTAAGGAGGGGCCGCTTGGGCGCATTGTTGTTGCCAGTCTATGGAGGAAAGCTCTAGTTAGATTCAGGTTCCATATTGCTTAGTCTCGCTGATAAAGAATGTTGACTATTACACTTCGAACTAGATAAAACATCGAGCTGCAGAAAGAGTTCTTCAGAATTGGTTTGGCAACCGCTGTGTCAACCCGTTACACACCACCTGTCTTGTCAACTCTCCGGCCGAAACTCCAAATAAATCATCAGTGTTTGCCATCAAAGCTCCAGCTCTCCTCGTGTCTCCTTCATGAGTCGGTGACTCCCACTGCATTGCTACACAGAAGTTTCCTCCACAGTGTTTAGTAGTTTATTTAGTCAGTTGTTAGCAACCAACGTTTTTGTTGCACGTAGAATGACGCAAATTCACCAGAGAACAAAACGTGAAAATCTCTTCAGCTTGTTTGAACCACAGACCTTATTTCAGGCTTCAGACACTGATGAGGGAACAGGAAGGGGTAAAATGCTAACTCATTTACAGGTTTCAGAACTCATTCCTGCACCTCTCACTGTACTCAGCTCAGTCTGCCACAGTCCATTAAACACACATATACACAGTTGTATTTCTCTGTATCTCTTCTCATATATACAGTTGCAGGCCACGGCCCCTCCTCCCGAGCAACAGTGGATGAAGAGCGAGAAAGAATAAACAATGGTGCCCTCAGAGGTGTCGGGTATCGATGGATCCGGCTAAACTGTTATCAGTGCAAACACAAACACACAGATAGACCAACAGATAGGACAGCAGAGGCACGGCGAGAGAGGAAAATATTAGATGGATAAACACAATGGCAGGCGTAAAGAGAGAATGGTAGAAATATAGAAGGAGGGCAGAGGGTACAGTACACCAGAAACAAATTAACAGATAGAAAGATGGGGCATGATGGACAGGTGGATAAAAAGAGAAACCAGAATTGTAGCTCTGGGGCCAGATGCTGTGGAGATTCACAACCAAAACTTTGTGTACTCACTGTGAGTATGCTATTTTATGCAGGTATAAAAAGCGGTTTCAGTTAAAGGGGCCCTATTATGCTTTATATGCTGGTTTTCCATTTCCTTTAGTGTGTCTATAGGTTTTTTTATATAGTTTTTTTTTTGTTTACTACCGAAACATAGTGATGTAACACTCGCGCTTCTATTGGCTAGCACTCCAACACATTGCACGTTATAGGCTAAGGGGTGAGACATCTCTAAGCGGTTGACCAATCACAACAGAGTCGGCCAGAGCAGACTGGACTCTGGTTTCAGACAGAGGGTGAAAAGAGGTGCTGTATGAGAAAAATAAAGAGCTTTTTGAACATTAAAGCATGGAGACATGTCCCAGTAGAGCAGGGGTGGGGAACCTCCGGCCTCCGGGCCGTATACGGACCGCGAGACCATTTGGTACGGCCCTCGAGGTCATTTATAAACACACGCAAAAAAGAAAAAAATTAAAGAAATCTAGACCGCAAAAAAATTAAACAAGCGAGTGCCTGTTTTTCCTGGCCACGTCAGGGTCCTTGAACACAACACGAGCCTAACGTGTCATCAAGTGGTATATGTCTCGTCTGACGGGTGCAGTTCTGACGGAGAGCACCCATGGATGTATAATAAGAACTGGATACAGCGTGGGAGGCGGGGCCTCATTCATTCCTATGAGAGTTGCTCATTCGCGCATGATGATAAAATGGGGCAACTTTTGAGAGTGAAACGTCACAGATTACCCGGCATGCCTGAGAAGTACCCGTATGTGCGCTCATAGAGCATGCGCAACTTTAACCAAAAGGCTCGTTCACATCAAGCACGTCAATTTGCGTACACGTAACAGCACCACGCGTTCATGACAGCATGTTGGGTTGTTATTATGATGGCTAACGAGCCGGCAGTTAGCAGTTAGCAGCTAACGACTAGCTAGTAATTATGCTAGTGTGCACATCAATCGTTATGTACTTATATTACGCTGTAACAGGATCTAGTGACATCCAAGCAACAGAGCTTCATTTAGCATAATTATTGCACTTATATACATATATATACATACAGTGCAATAAGCTTCTTAGTGCAATAAGAAGCTACAGGGACGTTATTCTAACGTCGGTAATATTAACTTTATTTATTTACGGTACAAGATTTAATCATACAGCCCATGTAGTATAATATTTTACAAGTGATGAGTTACAGCAAACATGTGCAATATATCCATTATTACAGCTCCGTGGGGTTAGACGATGTGGGTCCGTTGTTATTGTGCATCCATGGGTAAAGGCTGAACACGTAACATGAACGAGCCTGGGGGCGCGGTCCTGTGGGTTAGATGCGCGTTCATAATGCAGAGGGAAATAACTCTCAGAATAACGTTATTAGCACATGTTTACAACTTGAGGAACGAATGTTTTTAATAAGGGCGATACAAGTCTTCATACTGGGTAGTTTATTTAGTTAAAAAAAAAATATCCAACGATTTACAGACCATTCTTTCCCCATGTAAGTCAATGGGAAAAAGTGCTTCCGGGCCTGGCAACCAAAAGGAAGTGTAGTACCGCTGTTTGGCCAGGACGAATATTTCCATCTGAGTCCGGCGCACTTCCTGGGGGCTTGAGAGCACCAGAAGCGGCTCCAGCACTTCAGAAATTGCAGTACCCATAAGGAGCCGTACACATGCCGCAGTTGTTGGTGGCTGTGTCTTTAGTTGAAAGCCCAGTGGCGATCTGTTCATCTGTCAGACTGATCATACAGTCAATAACTTCTTTGTTATTAGCATCTGGTTAGCTATGGGATTAGTTTTGTATCATAAAGATAAAGCAACACTTTCTCAGAATAAAGCAAAACTATGAGTTTAAAAGAAAGTTAAGCAAAATAAAATAAATTTCAAAAATAAAACTATAAGTTGCAAACAAATCATTTGTGTAATCATGTAAACTATAAGTATTTTTTCTTTGTTTTAACATTTTTGTTTGCAGTTCTTGTTTCCTCTTTCTCAATGATCAGACTTTTGCTTTCGCTGCAGCTCTTCTTGTTTGCGCTCCCTCATTTTTTGTTTGAGATTTTGACACAAACATCCCAGGTGGGCGGGACTTTCAGGGGTGTGTCCCCATTGGCTACTCAGTTTTTGAGTGACAGCCCACTACACCACAGATCATACAGTGCAACTCATGCAGCAAAGAGTCCACTCGGCCACGTTAGTGTCGGTGCCTCCTGGGGAGTTTTCATGAACATATTGGACTTATCTTATGGATTGCTGTGCATTAGACTTGTGTTGTGTAGTTTATACTTTATTCCAACTTTAAATATTGTAATACCTGAACACACTGCTGCTGTTAAATAATTTCCCAATTTGGGATTGATAGTGTCTGTCTATTTATTTTATATTTTCAAGCTAAAGGTGATACACAATATAAACTGTATACTGTTTTTTTCAAAGACATGTTACATTTCAAAAGCATATATTGCTATGTTTAGGACAAACAATTAAAGACTGCTTTAATTTAACAAATTCCACAATATAAAAGTGGCAGATTTGCTTTATTAAACCGAGCAGACCTGCATACAACCTGCGCTATTGTATATTATGCGCTTTGAGCACCAGGAAAAGCGCTTTATAAATGTAATGTATTATTATTTATTATTATTATACCAACACAATTAGGAACATGCTCACATCTTACTATGTTGGTCTGAAGAGCTGAAGCATTCATACACAATGGATACACACTGTGTTGTCTCATTCTATATCCTGTGAGAAAATGATATACATTTAGCATTAAAAACTCAACATACTATTCCTAGCCTGAGGAAGATATGAATAATCAACAGATTTGAATGGAATCTCTAACATTTTCATGCAAATTACATTTATTGAAATTTGAACCAGAAGATGAAGTCTCAAAGAATGTTTTAAATAAAAGGACATAAAACAAAAAGGTGGATAATAATAAAATCTATTAAATGTATATGCAAAGACATTTGGTCAAATGAAATGACACTGAGCCAGTGATAACAGCAATGCCAGTGTGGATGAAGATGGTGCAGGTCTCTCTTCATGCCCCCCCCCCCCCCCCTCCGTGCTGTCCCCTCAGAGTAAGTGGGGAAATGGGATAATACTCTGGACACCACGCTGTCTCAATGATCCACACTGTTAATATGAGAGGAAAATAAATGTTTTAGGAAATGAAAAATATGAAGTTAACAAATAAAACACAGCTCAGGGGCAGTCATGGACGGTAGGTTTTCCTCCAAAGAGAAGTAGTAAACTCAGCCTCCATTGATTTTCACATCAAATTAGCGTGTTAATAAAATAAGCTATCATGGCTTATACTTGCATATCTAAACAGAATCATGAAAGCATGTTGGTAGAGTCAGGCACACAAGTCCGTTTGAGTGTGTGCGCAGGTGTCTGAATGCTCACTCACTGCTAGCTATGTAGCTAACTGTTAGGCTACTTAGCTTGCATTGTTATGGATCTAAAGGTAGCAATTTAAGCTAACTTTCATAGCACAGCTTTACTTCTGACTTAACACAATAAAGAAACAGACCGTATAGTACAGCACAAACAACACAAATGATCAATACTTACATATATTTTCACTTGTAGTATTATAATAATTGAAATGCTGGTTCTTCTGGGGGTGTTCTATCCAGGCTCAGCTACCACACCGCAGCAGCCTGCACTGACTGTACAATCGCTGGAGGACTGGGCTGTCACTCAAAAACTGAGTAGCCAATGGGGACGCACCCCTGAAAGTCCCGCCCACCTGGGATGTTTGTGTCAAAATCTCAAACAAAAAATGTGGGAGCGCAAACAAGAAGAGCTGCAGCGAAAGCAAAAGTCTGATCATTGAGAAAGAAGAAACAAGAACTGCAAACAAAAACCTATGTTCAAACAAAGAAAAAATACTTATAGTTTACATGATTACACAAATGATTTGTTTGCAACTTATAGTTTTATTTTTGAATTTAATTTAATTTTGCTTGACTCAGTTTCTTTTCTTTTGAACTCATAGTTTTGCTTTATTCTGAGAAAGTGTTGCTTTATCTTTATGATACAAAACTAATCCCATAGTTAGCTAGCTATGCTAACGAATATAAGAAGCTTTTTCTCCAACCAGTGAGGTGAAGGCACATCTTTATATGATCATTATAGTTATACAAAAATAAGAGAATAAAGTAAACAGGTATAAAATACTATATGACAGTAAAAAAAAGTTGTTATTAATAAACAAGAATACAGTTTGAAAGGGGAGTGATTTGTAAAATATCCATAAAGAAAAATAAATCTGCTTACATTGCTGTTTCATATGGGTGTTGAGAGATGTATCCATAGATCTCCTGATGTAGCTCTCAAAGTGCAGCAGATTGATGCGTTTAACTTCAACATTTAAAAGAGAGGAGTGTCTCTTTAAAGGAGGAGTGTCCACTTAAATCATGTTCACATGGATAGGAAACTAAATACATTTGCACACATCTTATGTCCATATCTTTCTGTTTTGGTGGTCATGCCACAACCGTGCACGTGCATGCATACGTGAGTCATGGCAAGATATCTGGATTAAGTTGTTGCTTTTCCTTTGCACAGAAAGAAAGAAAGGCCAAATGAATGGGCTGTGATTTTTTTTTTTTTAAGCAGAGGTCAATCATTTGTGCGGCCCTCGGAGGATGTTGAAGAAATTGAAATGGCCCTTGAGAGGAAAAAGGTTCCCCACCCCTGCAGTAGAGGAACTAAATACTAATAAGAACCTGGAAATGAGCAGAATATTTCCTCTTTAATTGTTGTAGAACTCGGCCCACATGCCCAAGCCTCATTTCCAGACAGCTATCCATAAATTGATCTAGAAACGCCATTTAACATATGTTCTCATATGGATATATGTGCCTGTTCCAAAACTAATTAAATGTGTCATTAGCACGAACGGCAAAGAGGTCAATAGCACCTGAACAGCTCTGTCATTTAACAATCATTAGCAGGAAAGAAAATGGCTTGAATGTAAACGAATGTTAATATGCATTACTCGTAAATTGCTCTGTAGATTGCAAGAATAGAACCACGGTCAGTGAAGGAAACTGCACAAAGCATGTTTTCTATAAGGATTTCTCCACATTCTCCCAACACATTTTTCTTTTATATTGTGCATTTGTATAATTTATACATCTGGTGTGTGGTGCTTCTGTTTGTTGGTCAGATGAAAAGCTTGCTACGGAATGTTGTGTTGTTCTGTCCAAAGAATACAAATTGGACCGTGGAGACACAAACATTTTAGAGTGAGGGTGTCTTCTGTATGTCTTTCTGTGTGCTTACTATTCCTGCAGTCTTGACTTCACATTGTCCACAGTGCGTTCCCCTCAGTCGGCTTTTTCTCGTCGTCCGAAGACCAATGGTGGAGGGTACAGGCGGTGGCTGAGGAGGGGCTAAACACAGCAAATATGCTCTTTAAATCTCAATGTAATATTAAGAAATAAATAGAACAGTTTAGAAAAATCTGTGTATTTCTGTATGTACAGGAACATATCATGCTTGTGTTTTTTCAGCCAAAAATTGACCTGCTTACAACCAGTTGGAATTTCAGCCACTTTATATCGAAAATAACAAAAACAGACCTTTTGAAAGTTGCATTTACTGCCGCTGTAATAGTAGCTTTTATGAAACATTCTGATTCAAGGTGCAATTTTGTGCCTCAGGCTTGTTTGAAGCATTACTAATTCTGCCAAGGCTGGTTAGTGGTTAAAGAGCTCCATCTTTAACAGGAGCGCTCCACAGTGTGGCTCCTGTGATGCCGAGTATTCACTGTACTGAAGTAACCATGAACAAGTCATTGAAGCTCTCCCAGGTCCCGGGGTGCTGCGCTGGAGCTGCTCTTGAATGCTAACCTCCATGTTGAGGGTAAAAGAGATTTCAGTACAAGGGAGATTATCAAAGGAGCCACAGTTTTTCAGAACATATCCGTGTCTCGGCCACCTGGTGCAGATGACCTTGAGCCGAGGTGGTGGCTGTGGCAGTACCCACCTGTTGGAGGTTCATCCTTCAGCACCCGGATCTTCACCTTTCCTGCTGACAGCTGAAGAGGACACAGAGAGAAACACATGAGCTGTCTGCGAAGGTATGTGCAGTAAAAAGTCAGAACACCAGGAAATGAGTGAGCGTCACACCACAACTCCTTCCCTGCATTTGTAATGTGCAGACAAAAAAATAAGTACAAACTTGCTAACTGAGATTGTTTGTCTGTCCTAAAGTAAATGGACTGCATTTCTACAGCACTTCTACAGTCTTTGTGACCCCTCAAAGCTTTACATATTCAAGTCAGCATTCACCCTTTCAAATGCATTCATACAGAGGCAGAGGCTGCTATACAACCTGCTCAGGGAGACTAACATATTCACACACACACACACACACACACACACAGTTGGCTTGGGGAGTAATTTGGGGCTAATTGTCTTACACAAGGATATATTTAAATGTTGGCTGCAGGCGCTTGGAATATAACCTCTGACCCTCTGATTGGTGCACGAATGTTTCAATTCAATATTCTTTTACTTTTTTCGAGCGTAAAATCGGAGAAACCTCAAACGTAAAAAAATGCCATATAAATTCTGCCATGAACACTGAAGTATATATGTAACCGTACACTTTTGGTATGTGTTATGGTTACAGGCACGTAGTGTATCAACATCAACAAGGAAACAGGAATTAGGATACTTCTTTTACAGTGCATGAAACCTTCAAAGTCACAGCTTACAATACAAAAGCTTCTCATAGTGCAGGGGCGTCAAACTCAATTTCATCACGGGCCACATTAGCATTATGGTTGCACTCAAAGGGCCGGTTGTAACTTCAAGACTATATAAAAAGACATATATAAATATTGAATATATATAAAATAATGTATTATATTGCATTATTGCCTCTGCATTGGATTATTATCGGATAGGGTAATAACTTCATATTTAACTACGTCTGAAAGCAGAAGTCTAAGGCAAATAATTGCAAGTCTCTTCAGTGAGAATGTCACAATATGATTTTAAAAGAAAAGCCACATTCTGGAAAAACATTGATTGTGACATTTTGGAAAAAAACGTAACATTTTGAAAAAAAAATCTATTTATAAGAAAAAGTCTAATTCTAAGAAAAAAGGCATATTTGGACAAAAAAAGTTAAATTCTGAGAAAAAGTCAAATTTGAGATGCATTGTGGGACATGTCGTGGGCAACGTGCTTTTGTAAAGTAGCATGTAACCGTATAATAAACATATTATATTCTTTGCAAGCTCTTGTGGGGCCACATAAAATGAAGTCGCGGGCCGGATTTGGCCCCCGGGCCTTGAGTTTGACACCCCTGTATAAGGAGCCATGCTTGAGAATAGGTGTATGCTAGTTTTCAGTAGTAATAAGCATGGACACAAATAATATTTGACACATTATCCATCAGTGACCTTTATGAAAACACTGTTGAGAAACCAGTTCCTATTTGACACCCTGATCCCCAGAGGTATGGATTTCTCTTATACCTTTTGGAGCCGGTTCTCCTTGTTCTTCTTGGTGCTGTTGCTGTTTAAAGAACCGCTTTGTCCAGACTTCCACCTAAACCCTCCAGATTGCCTGAAGCAACAAAACAAAACAAGAGAGTTCTTCTTCAGCAACATGTAAACAAACAGTTTTGAGAGCAATCACATTTCAGAAACAGTGATTATCTGTTTTTGTCCTTGATTAGAATTTACTTTAGCCTTTTTCCTGTAAAAGGGAAATATTTAACAATATAAGCACATGGAGGCGTGTGGCGCAGTGGGTTGTGCGTTGGTGTTGGGATCAGGTTCAAACCCCACTGCAGTCAGCATGTCGTTGTGTCCCTGAGACACTTCACGTATGAGTATGTAAGTCGCTTTGGATAAAAGCGTCTAACAAGTGACATGTAATGTAATGTAATATGTAACAATCACTCTGACATCCATTCTTAATTAGTTATAATATGTATAAGGTTTAAAAAATAAACACACAATCAATTAACCTGCACAATACTTTAATCAAAGCACACTGAAATGGGTTACTTATAAATATGTTTTCTTGGAGAAATGACAGTGTATATATTTAATGCAAAGTGAAACCAACCCATTAACTATAAAAGAGAACAAAATGATTCTCAACCTGTATAAGACTTCAAAGATTTAGCACTAAACTGCAAAGCAAAGAAGCTTCCTGTGTTTCCAATAAGGTGAAAGTGATGCGGGATGGATTTAACAAAAACTCAGGATTAATGCACTTAATCCATTGAAGTACCTCCAGAAGACTAAAGCCTTTTAATAACAGTGTTAGGCTTTAAGCAAATGGTGCTGATGTCAAGAAAGAAGAAAACATCAGCATAAAAAAAGGCGTAATAGTACCAAGTGAGTAAATCCTAAATCCTTTAGACTGAATCCACGAGAAAACGTAGACAATCCCTTTGTTCCATTCAGAAGTGAGTGAGTAATGTATCACAACATGAAGAAGCAAGGAAAAGCACTTTGCCACGCGCCTTTACACACACACCAGAGTCTGGCTGTTCCAACATCAATTATGTACATATACAACGTTATATGGGCCTCTTTCACATCGCATGATTCACACGAAGGCCACAAGGATGTTTTCTGTCTTGTTGGCAGACAACGGAGGTCTATTGAACCTCACACAGAAAAACAGAATATGAGAGGTTACAGGAGTTATTCCAACTCAACCACACATAGGCTCAGATGCAAATCCAACAACATGAATGCAAATGTGCACACGCATGCATGCACACACACACACACACACACACACTGATGCAGGACGCTCCTGTCGGTCGCAGAGAGTGAAGGAATGGAGAGGGATCTTCATTTAGACGTAGGTTATTCATGTTCATGTTGTTGAATTATTTATGCTATTTATGCTATTGTGATGTCTGGCTGTGTTTGATAGAAGTTTATTTTGGATTGAGCTGGCAGCCTGTCGAGGCGAAGGAAGTC
>CALSBZ010033893.1:0-18708 GCA_943591055.1 Gobionotothen gibberifrons
GTTTTCCCTTGTGCATAACTTCTAGTATTAATCATTCAATATCATTCTTAAAAATAGCAGCATGGTACTTGGTATTGGAACATTTCTTTCTCCCTCCTTTCACAGAAACCGTTCACATATCACGCTCAGTGTTAAAGCACTTGTTTTTACAAAGTGTCACAGAAACAGAGTATTTCTGAATAGTGCAAAGTAATATAAAACACAAAATGTACTATCTTAGAATAGTATACAAGAATACAGAATACAAATTAACTATCTTGGAATAGTGTAAAGTAATTTGAAATGGATTCACTCTATCTTAGCATTTTGGCTTGTTCGTTTTTCACATAATTTGGACAATCTCATCATCTACATCCATCTCTGTTTCTGGGGGTAGGTTGTCTTATTCTGCTAGCATTTGTAACTGTTATCTCTTGAGAAATGTACCCTCCTTTCTATCATACCTTTTAAGGTATGAAAGTAATATGTTCTCTAGAAGAGGCCGTCGTGATCAATTTGCCCTCCATATCACCAAACATCTACTCTGGCATTCCAGACAGTCATTTCTGGGAGAAGATTTTGGTCAGTTACAACAGTTGCAGAATTTCATCATTTGAAAGTTCCTATTTCAGTACCTTTGGTGGTCTGTGCTAATGCAGTGATCAAGTCCCTGAAATGGTGAACACCAGTGTAATATCACTAACTCATCATACTAATCACTAACTCATTATACTAATTACTCTTCAGTTCTGATCTACTTAAAAAAACTATGCTCAATCCCTTTAACAGTGTGTGCAACTTTGGGTGCCCGAGCATGTGATAATTACTCCCTCCTTTATCAAGGATCCTAAAAAACAGAAGTCATTGGGCTTGTTTGCAGTTTAATTTAGGAATCTTTCTCATGGCAGACATGTCTCTACTTTAAATAACATCTCTAAATGTCAGGTCATCTAGTTTAATGGATGACCTTTAAAAGGTGGTAGCACTTGTCTTTTTAAAACTCTACATCTTGAACGACAAACAAATGTTACTTCTCTGGTAATAACTATGCTACAATGGTGAAAACAATACTCTTGGCTAGAATCCCATCTCTGGCTTGGTATTTAGCTCTACCTTTAACATTTTCCATACACATCCAGATGTGTCTGCTTTCATAGAGTGGTTACTAAATCTATCCCTTTAAACTGTAAATCTATATTGTAACAAATTAAATCTTCCCCAAATTCACACTTGAATAAGAATCTCTAAAAGAATAATTTGTTTATATTATGAAAAGATTGAATATGTTCCACCCTCAGTGTGTTTTAGGATTATTCTCTCATTTGATAAATGTGTTTATGTGTAAAACTCACTCCCGTTTTCCTTCTCACCCCCTCTGGTCGTACCACGACCCCCTCACGTTCTGCTAGCCCCCTTCTTCTCCTCCTGGTTCTTGAATCCTTCCGCTGCAACTCTCTTCAGTGGCACAACTGCTTTGCCTGTACAGTCTCTTCGCTGTTGGATGGAGGGCGTATTCTGCTCTCATGTCTTGTGCAAAGTCTCGTAGCTCAGCTTGCAACTTTTATGTCCTGTCGTGAGGGACCGATGAGATTATACCTCTTTCAGCATGCTGTCTTGGTCTTGGATGCCTCAGGTGAAGATGATTCAGCTCGAGTTCTCTGACTGCTGGATGGAGGAGGAGGAGTCTCTTGTGGTGAGGTCATTTGTCTGCTGGAGTTGGGGTCGTAGCAGTCTTTCAGGCAGAGAGAGAGAGAGAGAGAGAGAGAGAGAGAGATCTCGGGACGCATTATCTATAGATAATTCCAACACACTGAGGAAAAACAAATCCAATCCCTTCCACTCTATTCTCTTAATCATACTATCTGTCTTTGATGTTAAACGCCCTCTAAACACAATCATTTTACCATATCCCAAAACACTGCTTTCAGCCACTGTAACATGTTTACCCCAAATACTCTTTTAGGAACCCATTTTCCTCTATTAACTGAAATACCTACATGCTTTGAGCACCTCATATTTCACACACTATAAAAGAACGTCTTCTCTTTTTTCTCCATTATTTTAAATCTCACTGTTATTTAGAACATATGTAACTTCTGTGTCTGGACATATCTGTGCAATGTCGCCACAATCTGCTGGGGAATCTTATTCATAGAGTTTGTGCATACAAAGCTGTACTTGTGGGTTGGTAGCCTGTTTCTACTGTAATCATTTTCAATAATTTTGCTCAGATAGGTCACCGATCGGTTGTTTATAACTTATCAGGGGGTGTTATGGTACAGTCTAAAACATGGATCCAGTGAATTTGGTGATTCACCTAATCTGTAAATCCCTATCACTTACATATCCTGATCACTTAAACCCATCTCATCATTTGATACAAAAACTGCATATATGGGGGGTGAATCATCTTGATTATAACCTCCTCACTTGGCAACCTTGAAGGAACTAGCGTTTCCAACTCCTTCTCTCGTTGCTCAGCTGATCTTTTGGCTCTGGGGATAAGTGAAAGTCTCTGAAACACAGCTGGAGTTTTGTTAGTGATGTGGGCATTCTCTCTTAGTGAACTAATGGATCCATGTCTTACTTGATATTGTACTCCCCTTCCAACCAGAAAGGTGCCAACTGTAATGAGCACAATCAACAAAATTATTCTGACTCTTATCCCTCGTGGACCCCACAACTGCTTTGGCTTTGTTCTCGACTTAATCTCTATTTTCTCCATGGTTGTCAGTTACAAAATTCAAATTATGAGTACAAAAATAACTTATTCTAAAATTGGACTATTTTTCAGGTGTAAAACAAAAAATAGGTTTTCACTTTAGTGTACTATCTATACAAATCTAAAGACAATTCATCTATCGAGCTGTTTCTATCTTATTCTTATTTCTATTTATTGTTTTGTTCCAGCTCTGCCAAATCAGTCCTAACTTCCAATAATTTCTGGAAGGTGCCAGTGAAGGGTGACAATGTGTGAGGTGGTGTCAATTTGCTCCTTTTATCTTTACCTTTAAACCGGAGTGCATGTGAAGTTCGTTACAACTTCTCACGGTTCCGTCCACCTGGGTTCAATCTCACTGTCTTTTGTGAACTTTCACCCTCACCCAATCACCTGGCCGAAACGGAGTGTCTTTTGGTGTCTCGTCTGGTGTCTCTGCAGTTCTCTGAACCTGTGTAGACAAGACTTGGAGAATATTACTCAGAGCCCTGACATATTCATACACTTCAATTTATCTGATACCCAAAGCTGGATCACTCCCTCCTTGGAGAAGGCCCAAACCTCGGCATACTTGTTGTTGTTAAACACTTGTTATTATTTATTAACTACTACGTCACTGAAATCAACATATCTGTATAATCATGACACTCCCTCCTTTGAGCATAACATGCTCAATTAATATGATTACCCTATTATGTACAGAACGTGTAAAACGCATAACGTTGTACCAAATCAATATAACTGCTCCGCGTACCCTTAAGGCGTACAAAAATATCATATGGTGTAGTGTATAAAAACATATTCACTAAAAACCTGCCATTAGTACAAAAAATAGTTTACTCTGTTTCAATAACGGCTTCAGTCATGGTATTATGCATCATTGTTTCTGCGAAAAATAATACCCCTGGTTTGGTTAATGCATCTCAATAATTCTAGAATTAGAGGTTTGTCTGACACTGCTGAACCAACATATGATAAAATATTTCTCTAAACTAGAGTGAAAATACGAACTATTTTCACAAAAGGTAATATGTCGAGGACATGAAGGGCTTGTGCCCCTCACTAAAAATGAGATATTGCCTTACGCACTACATTATAAATCAGTAAAGTCACTCAAGAATAAATAGATAAAGACTGATTTTTTACACTGTTATAAGATCCTAGAACTCCGTCATCTAAGCTCCCAACCAGTGTTATTCTATTTAGTTTACAGCTCATGCCTTAGAACAGATACTTCAGACCTATTATAAAATTGTGTCTCTGTGAAAATGTAATCTGACTCCATAAATCACATAATTTTTCTAAAAAACTAGGCTTCCACTAATAATAAATGAAGTTCCCCTTTAAACACAGCCCCGGTCTTCTGACGGGGTCTATCTATGTACTGGCTGGTTGGTTGTGCCAGTCTCTGTCGCTCCGACACTGTTCTCCCTCTAACAGTCACTCTCTAGTTCTGCTGGGTTCTTGTTGACTTCTTCACTGGTTTGAGACAAGCGACCCTAACGGAACACCTCCCTTTGTAGCCAGACTTCACCACAGCAGAATCGAGTTTCTGTTTTCAGGTCTCAACAGCTTCTCGTCAGGTGTATCGCCGTCCCTTGAACTGCAGTCGGTGTAAACAGGAGGACTTGGTAAGGATCTTCCGTCTTCATATTTTGGGTGGAAATCCATCGTCTTGACCTCACTAGCTGTGTGGACTCAATAGTTTTCTGTGTGGGGGAACAACATCACTCGTAATCTCTATCCTTCTCATATTTACAAAAATAGTCTGCTTAATGTTCTATTATATTGTAATCTTTACTCATCTATTCATGTTATAATCTTAAATGCTATATGCTACTCTAATAACAAATGTTCTAATAACATTCTACCTTTCCCTCCTGTGGTGTCAGATGTAGCTTAATGTAGCTGGATGTCAAGATACCTCTCTGGTCTGAAGATGCATCACCTGGTGGTCTGGCCCTCTGAGCTTCCTCATTGGAGAAGATGGCAGGCTGTCTGGGGTATTTGGTCCCTGTTTGGAAATCCTGTTCCTCTTTGACATCCCTGGAATCCACTGCCACCACTGTGTCCTCCGCGGGGCTGAAATTGTACGTCTGTGTACACGGGTGTTGGTGGCTGTGATTGGGTGGGGACAAACACAGGGGTTTGTTGCGTCTGAAATTTGGGATTATACTGTTGTCTCTGAGGCTTCTGAAATGGTGTAGGAAAGTATTGTGGTGCTTTTGGTTGCTGTAATTGGTTTAGCGGACATTCATTGGACCAATGTGCCATCTGTCCACATCTGAAGCAACCACCATTCTGGACACCTTTTCCTCTGCCTCTTCCTTTTCCTCGGAAACCTTCGCCTCCCCTTTGTTGATTCTGTATCTGATTGTCTGGCACTTCCAGAGCTTGAACTGTTGGTGGTGTCTGGACTGCATTCTCTGGTTCTTTGGCCATCTTTGATGCAGCTGCCATTTGCCTTGTCGCTTTCTTTCTTTTATTAACTTCGGTATCTTTCTCAGCTATTTGTATCTTCAAGAGTCTTAGTTGTAATGTTACCATTTCTGTCTTGTGTTTCTCTTTGTCGTCGTCTTTCTTCTGTGATTTCTTCTAATCGTAAGCTCTCTTCCATCAGGTGTTTTGATTTACTGGTTGGCACTTTTACTCCATCCAATCCTTTGTCACTTTTGTCCGTGGAATCTACATTCAACTGCAAGACTTCTTCAACATTTGGAAAGGGAGGCGGGACCTCGGCCAGGTTTAGATCCAACTTCGGAGTTTGGATAACTGGAGCGTCTTTAGTTTTTTCTGCTATGTCTTCCCTCACTGGCAGGTCTGGTACTTGGACCATATTTATGCTGTCTGCCAATAGGCTGGCATATTCTAGATGGAGTATCAGACCTGTAACTCTTATAAACCTTTGTTCAGCTTCCCTCCATACATTTAGCTTTTTCATGCATTGCTCGTGCTCATAGTCGAGTACTGCTCTTCTATGGGCTTTTGTTGGTCCAGGTTGATCATCTGCTGGAATCAATTCTCTTGTTTGCCATTGTCCCCACAGTTTCTCTAGGGGGTTCCATGTCTTCTGTCTAATGCTGCGTTCACACCGGACGCGATGCGACTATTCGCTTCGCTCTAAACGCTCCTATCGCATCGCTCTAGTCTAATCTAGCCACCGCGGCTGCCAGCTGTGTTTACTCGCATCATTCAAACAAGACGCGCTGGCTCGGGAGCTACAACTATAACAAAATGAACATATTTTACCGTGATTAAATTGTAATACACGTTTCTAAATGATGCCGATGTAACAACATACTGATACCGGTTAGTAAAAACCATGAATTAATGCTTGACAAGTCTGCAGAGAGACGGCAGGCGAAAAACCTTTTAAAATGCTTGTTTTTCTGAATGGAGATTGGGTCGACCAGGCTAAGCTAACGTTGTATATGCTCACTCCACACTCATAACAACGGCATACAGACATAAATAAAGCAGCGACTGTATTCGCCATGACACAGACAGTCTGTGCTTTGTACTCGTTTAATTTTGTACAGTTTCTGAACGGATATGAGGAGCTGTGATCTCTGTGTGCTAACTGCTAACAGCTAATGGCTGATGTTTTCTGGTAGAACGTCAGTAACGGCAGGCTGAGATCCTCACCACTGATTGGCTTCCGCGAGAACGCGTCACGTGAATTTGACGCTCGAGTTGAAAAAATTGAACTCTCGTGTTTGACGCGGCCCCCTTCAATCGCCTCAATCGCGTGATTCGCGCCGCGTCCACCGCTTCATGCGCGCCGTCGGAGCGAATTCGCGTCTGATCGCGTCTCTGCATTGACTTTCATGTAATCGCGCCGCCCCCAAACGTCGCATCGCGTCCGGTGTGAACGCAGCATAAGACTTGGAATAGTTGTAGCATCTGATCTGGTTTTTACCCTTTCCTTGATGTCTGCAGTTGAGCCTGGCTTTACGTCTGGCTTCAACTTGGTGCCATTTGGTGACATGGTTCTTGAGTACTATGATAACATTATTAAGTTATCAAAGATTCAGTACTAATCCTCTGACTAGTACCTTTGTATTCCTTATAAAAATATCCTATCTCTTCAGATTATTATTTTTTTTTTCTCAAAAAGTTTAAGATGTTATTTTATTTATTTATTTATTTAAGTTAAAGATTTTTTTTTATTTTTTATTAAAAAAACTAAAGATTTTTATTTTATTTTATTTTTTATTAAAAAATTAAATTTGCACAATGTTTGGATTTTTGAAATATGAAAAAGAAATATTGTGCAAATCCAAATCTGGTATGTATATTTCTGAAGTGCATGTAATTATGCAAATATCGTAACTTGTGTTAGCTTCAATACATCTGGGTTCGAATATTCTGGAGTCCAGCCTAAAAGACTATTATGCAAGGTCTCTCTTATCATAAAAATAGAAACCACATGTGTTCTTTTAATAACACTTAAGATTAGACTTCAGAATATTTTTGCTGATATTATTACTGATTACTCTGTTCCCCTATCTGTAACTATGTCTCTTCGTCCAAACAACCTTAAACTGTTTAGTTGACCTTAAATCATTTACGTTATAGGGCTTAAAACCTAAAATCGTAATATAAGAGACACTTCATCTAAATGGGAAGAGAATTTCAATATGGTTTAACAATACAGCACAAACACGCCAAAACACATTTGCAAAACCAGAACACTGCAAAAAATAGCCAAAACACACTCGCCAGTAGAGTACACCTCAAACACAGCCAATACACACATCCATCAGCAGAAATCACTCCAAACTCAGATTTGAGCCAGAAAATACAACACTGCTATTACTAATATCAAACTTCCATCGGTATAAATAACCTGTTTTTAGCTAAATGCACTATTTTCTAGCTCCAACCCTGACAAAAAGTGACCCCCGCCTGGTGATGTTATGTGATCTGCCCTAAAAAGAATACCTCAATTAGCATTCCATCAAATGGCGACTTGGAGGGTCTTTGTTCTCCTCCCTGTGCTCTAAACAAGATGTCAGCTGAGTTTTTCAACCTCTAACCTGAAGAACAAAGGGATTTGAAAAGACCACGTGTCTCTCTGGCTAGTGTGTTAGAAAAATGGGCCTTAAAACCATTTACGTCTAGATCTCCTATCTAGTCACGTAATATTTGACTTAAGGTCACTATGTTTTATCTGTTCATATTAAAACACGCCATCATGGGACAAATTAAGTCGCAAATCATACACAATCAGCAGAATATCGTCAAACTAACGCACGCACGTCGCATTACTCGTCGTAAACCAAGCGCAATATCTGGTTGCAAATAGAACAGAATAAACACTGAATTTAAAGCCTTAACTTTATTCAGGCCTTTTTTTTACTAAAAATGACCTTTTTAAACAGACTTAACTGTTGATTTGATAAACACTCACTTTTCTCAGACTTCGACTGCTTCTCTATGTCTCTTCGTCCAAACAACCTTAAATGTTTGGTTGACCTTAAATCATTTACGTTATAGGGCACACAACCTGAAAACGTAATATAAGAGACACTTCATCGAAGTTATGAGTGCTGGTATGACCAACCTTAAACCAAGTGCATACACTTATCAATATAAAAAAATAATATACAACACACACACAAATTAATAACATGCAGGGTTATTTGGAAAAATGAAATAAAATTAAACTCACCGTGCCCATGACAAAACAACGCCTCGTGGTTTTAGAGTGATTATTTATATCAATTTAGGTTTTTTAACATTAAAATGCACAGCTGTTTTCAGGATCCGCCGGCCGCCAGCAAACACACACATCTAACATTTCCTAGAGTAACTAGTGAAGAATCTTTGTCTTAACAGGCATTCTTCGTACCGATCAGTTTGAGCCCATTGTGTATGTGTGTGTATTGTGTGTGTATCTGCGTTGCCAACGTCCCCCGCGAACAGCTGGCTCTGTTGTCTCTCCTGTTCATCAAGATCACGTCTGGGTCTTGCCAATTATTGATATGTCCGTTATTCTTGAGTCCAGAAGAGAAAGTTTTAAAATAAAGAGATCAGTGAGTCTCGACTAAAGTTTCAAAAGGTGGGTACTTTAATTTAATTTAATTAACTTTAACTTTAATTAAAAATCAGGCGCGGTGATGTCACAAGCAGGCGGGAGTTGAAAGAGGAGGAACACAACTGCAGCTGTCTCCTCCGGGGGTGGGATGAAAGAAGGGCAGAACAAAACACATTTCGTTCCTTAAATACAGTAGACTGGCTCCTCCCGTCTGCTATCTTTGTTGTTGATGACTTCCGCTCGTCCCCCTATTTCCGCACACACTTTTTCAAAGGATATTTACATCGTACATTTAACACATGACTAAACACGCCTTGGTTCTACACACTCGCCTGCATCACTTTTTCCTTATTACAACAGCTGATAATATTTACGTTCGGTTTAACATTGAGTTCAAGCTTCCGTCAGTATTTCAGAGATAACTTCCGGAATAGATTTTCAAAATAAACTTGTATTCCTGATTCTGGCGGAAGTCATTTCAAAATAAAAGCTTAACATACATTTTGCGTGAATACTTCTGTTTTTTCAATAAAATCAACATTTAAGCTAAATTATGCCATTACAACATTGATTTAATTACTAACACTCTGCACACCGTTTACATGCAGAAAAACCTTCATAACACACAAGGGGACGGGTAATAACTGGAATAGCATGACACCTCACCTTTAAGACTGCTGTGTTGAAGGCATACGAGTTAGTCCCTGAGGCATATCGACAGAGGTTCAGGTCCTGGGAAAGGTCTAGCGGACAGACCCATGTTGAGTTTGCCAGGGATCTGGTTACTTTTTTCAGTAGGTGGTGTAAATCCCTGGATGTTGAAACGTATACTGCAGTATGTGAGTTGATGGTGTTGGAGCAATTTAAAAATTCTGTACCCAGCCACATCGCGGTTTATATCAGCGAGTGTAAAGTGAAAACTGCTGCAGAGGCTGCTGCTCTGGCAGATGATTATGTGCTAACGCACAGGGGCGGTCGCGACTTCAGGGTCCATGGTGCAGGAGGTAGAGGGGAGGAGAAAAATAGGTCGACCTGGGATAGACCTGAACGTATGATGCGAGGTCAGGCACAGGGGGATTCGGATATATGTTACTTCTGCAGGGGGAGAGGGCACTGGAAGGGGGACTGTCCCAAAGCTAAGGCTAGCAGGGGGAACCATGTAGGCCAGGTTAACTCTGCTGCTTGTGCTGTGTCTGTAAAGCCTGTCCCTGTCGTCTCTCCCTGTCAGCAGGTTAATCAGCCGGGTGGGTTGAAGGAACCGGATTTCGCTGCATTTATGTCAAACGGATACGTGTCGCTGGTGGGGGGTGACGTTAGGGTGCCGGTAAGGATTTTGGGACACGGCAGCCTATGATTCCTACATTTTGAGCTCTGTGTTATCATTTTCACACAACTCTTCAACTGGGGATTTTATCCTGATGCGAGGTATGGGGATGAATGTTGTGCCTGTTCCTCTGCATTTGGTTGTGCTTAACTCTGATTTGGTACAGGGGGAGGTCGTTATGGGGGTCCGTCCTGTACTGCCGATTGAAGGTGTGGATATCATCCTGGGGAACGGCCTGGCTGGCAGCCGGGTATGGGCTGAGGGTCCTCCGCCTCCATTAGTGTCATCTTCACCCTTGGAGGCTGGTTACCCCGATGAGATCGCTAGGTGTTTTCCTGATGTGTTTGTAGCTTGTGCGGTGACAGCCGTGTCCAAGAGGAGTCTGAGGAGGATGCGATTGATGTAGAGGTTGTGGTTCTTCCTGACTCATTGTTGTCTGTCTCCCGCAGTGAGTTGGGGGTAGAACAGAAGGCTGACGTTTCCCTCAGTCGGTTCTTTGAGGCGGTTCTCTCCACTGAGGATGGGAAGAGCGCCGCCGGTGGTTATCTGCTGCGGGGGGAGCTGCTGGTCAGGAAATGGTTATCACATGGGGAGGATTTCATCGGTGAGCCAGTGTTTCAGGTTGTGGTCCCGTTGAAATTTCGGGAGGAGGTCCTTAGGGCCGCACATAATCAATCAGGACACCTGGGGGTCCGTAAAACCTATAACTACATCTTGCGGTATTTTTTTTGGCCTCGGTTAAAGAAAGATGTGTCTCAGTATATTAAATCGTGTCACACATGCCAAATGACGGGGAAGCCAAATCAGAAAGTGAAACCCGCTCCATTGTCTCCCATCCCGGCGGTAATGCAGGCCTTCTTGACTAGGGCTGAGGTGTTGGTGGTCCAGGAGAGGTCCTCCGAGATATGGACTCCCAGGAACTTGAAGCTGGTGACCCACTCAACCTCTTCTCCACTAAGATGGACTGGGGAGTGCATGCCATCTTTGTTCCTTCTGAAGTCCACAATGACCTCTTTAGTCTTCTTGGTGTTGAGAGCCAGGTTGTTGTTAGCGCACCACTCTGCCAGATGCTCAACCTCTTCCCTGTATGCCGTCTCGTCATTGTTGCTGACAAGCCCGACCACTGTGGTATCGTCTGCAAACTTAACGATGGTGTTTGAGCCATGTACAGGTTTGCAGTCATGTGTGAAGAGGGAGTATAGGAGGGGACTTAACACGCAGCCCTGCGGGAGACCAGTGTTAAGGATGAGAGTTGAGGATGTGAGTTTGTCTACTCTAACATGCTGGGGTCTGTTTGTAAGAAAGTCCAGTATCCAGTTGCAGAGGGAGGGGTCGATGCCAAGGTCACTGAGCTTGGTGATCAGTTTGGAAGGAATGATGGTCTTAAATGCCGAGCTAAAGTAAATGAACAGGAATCGTACGTAGGTGTTGCTCTGATCCAGATGGTAGAGGGCAGGGTGTAGTGCTGTGGAAACGGCGTCATCCGTTCTCCTGTTCTGACAATAGGCAAACTGGTAGGGTCAAGTGTGGGTGGGAGGCATGATTTAAGCCGAGTTAGGTCCAGCCTCTCAAAGCACTTCATGATGGTCGATGTAAGTGCCACGGGTCGGTAGTCGTTAAGGCGTGTTTGGGAACAGGCACAATGGAGGTGTATTTGAAGCACGTGGGGACTTTTGCTTGGGCCAAATACAGATTGAAGATGTCAGTCAGGACCCCGGTCAGCTGCTCAGCACAAGAGCTGAGTACACGTCCAGGGATACAATCGGGGCCAGCGGCCTTATGTGTGTTTATCCTGCTCAGTTCAGCACACACATCTGTGGGGGAAGAGTGTGAGGGGCAGATGTTTTGCTGGAACTTTAAATAATATTATATACTGTAGTAGTGTTTTCCCACGGACTGAATATGGGGGACACCACGGACTTCTGGACCGGGGTTTCAGTCGAATAGTCAAAAAATCAGGTCCTATCGTCTGTTCCTATCCACTATTCCTTGACCTCTGAGTGAAACGTCACAGGGTTAAGGAATAGTGGATAGGAGAATTCAAAAGGTCTTAGGAGAAGAGACTGCGGTGCTTTGAGAATCCGACTGCACTTACACTATCCAACGTATTTATGATGCGCCAGCGGACGTCATAAATGTGCGTCTGCTGTGGGGAAACAGTTTTTTATACAGCGGACTACATGGATGTATAATAAGAAGGGCGGAATACTGTAAGCGCATCTAGAACACTTTGCACCATGCTCTTATATGTTATTGTTTTATGCTTGATAAACGATGACAACAGAGAAACATAAATTCTTCATGAACGAGGTTGGAATTGAAATAAAAAAGGAAAGTGAAACTTAAGCTTTTCAGCCTCCGGTCCACATTAAAACAAATGATCCCAATACGTATGATTGTATGAAAAGATCTGGAAATAAATACAAATGTATTTATTATAAACGTGTTAGGCCTTAACATCTATCACTGTGTATATCACCATTCAAACATCTTTTAAAAGTTTAACAAACCCCACACAGCTCAGTAAAGACTGTGAAATGTTGACTTTATTTGATAATTTCAGTAAAACTAACGTTCATATTTCTCTTTTTGATTATAATACTGATGAACGTTCAAAACAAAGCACTTTGGCAAGTTACCACATATGTTTTAAAATGCTTAATAAGCACCGTAACTTTCATGATATAATTTCTCCGTCATAATCGGTTGTTTCCATTAATGGCCGAATGTTGTGTCACGGTAAATGTTGCGGCCGCAAGGTATTGTGGGACAGCATATTCTCCTTTCCTTTCGTAAAGGAAGGTCCAGTGTTTCCTAAGGAAGTTTCCTAAGCTAAACTGACAATTTGACCGCAGCCCGGATGTTGTTTGTAGCATTAGCATGTAGCTAATAGTTTATCGTGTATGTGAATATAAGGAGAAATAACACGTGGTGTTGCACACTAAACACACTGTCTTTAACCCTCACTTATTGACGCTGCAATACTTTTATTAGGGAATGTTTAAATGACCAACAGATATTAGAATATTGTAAAACTAATATCAGAAAACGAAAGGACGTGCCTTGGACCCGCCCCCGTCAACGCTAAGCCAATAGGAGAAGACTACAGATTATAAAATGAGAAGCCAGCTGGAAGCCGGTCTCTTTCCCAGCTGTCCATCAAGGATAGCCAATGGAGGTCCATCCATCGGGGAGAGCCGCCATTCTTGCAATTTCATTGTATCAGTGTATCATTGTTTTATTAACCTGTTAAGCCCGATTGCCCCCGCCGGCGGGGGCAGACACAACAATATTCCACGAAACTGTGTCTCAGGCAGAGACGTGCACAGGTACGGGCTAATGTTGCCCGGGCAACGGCCCGTTTTTCCTTTTTGACTGACCTGCCCCTCTGGAGAGGGCGAGAGGTTTTTTTTTCTTTCTGTTGTGGTCGAATCAACATGATAAGCCCACAATTAGTATTGTAGTGTCTCGTTGCGGGAAACACAGCAGCGTCATTCTTCTTCTACTACTACTACTACTTATTTTACTTCTTCTTCTTCTCCTTCTTCTTACATGTAATTGCCCGCAACATTTTGAATGAAGAACTCATTTCAGGGTGAACCATAGACTGTATATATAAAGGGTGTGAAGTGAACTCATTCTACTAGTATGACCACAAAAGTGTTTTAAACCAGGTAGGCCTACGTTTTTATTATTTATGTTCTATATCGCTTAAGTGTGTGATTACACATGTTACATATATATACTATTTATTATAGGCTACTGTATTGGTGCCGGTGCGTTAAAACCACCTCTAGTGTCGGATTTTGGAAAATGGATTTTGAGTTTTCTCATGTCAGGGACTTTACTTCCTCTTGACAACATCGGTTATTTACAAAAAAACACCTACATATACTTGTTATTGTGCTTCTTATTTTTTAAGATTGACAAACATCATATGTGTAATTCGTGGCACAATTCAAACAGGATCGAAAGATACGTTTTCTCTCCCCATTGACTTCAATACATTATTTTTCCGAAATAAGGTCCCATGGACCGGAACTAGATGGGCGGGACTTCGCCTCTCTATAGGTAATGCGTGCCGAGACCTGGACTGTCCCTCTGCATCAGACGGCTAAGACCCCGACCCTCCTGAGCAACCAAAGACCTCTAACAACCCAAGCAGGAGACTGCTCCTTCTCCATCGAACAGACAGAGAACCAGAGCTGACAAGGCTGTATCCAGAACTGCATCCGTCTGTATCTCCACCTGTGTCAGCCACAACCACACAACATGCTTACAGGCAGAGATCTACTCATCGTCAGTCCCTCTGATAGGGCACAAAGTTCCAAGGGAGCCTCCAGTTTTGGCCTAAGAGCAATGTGGGACAGGAGAGCAGAATCTGCACTCCATAAAAACAGCAAAGAGACTGTCAAGGAGGAGATGAAATGCAAAGCAGTACAAGAACAGTGGCATGATGTGGGCTGCAGATGTGACTGGGCAAATGGCTGCCTAAAAGAGTTACAGCGTATGGATTCAAGAGCTGATGGACTAGTATAGGGAGAAGTCAGAATCAGAGGAGTTGACATGGTCGAGCAGAATGTGAGGAGGCCGGGGTCACGGCTTGAGATAACCAGAGGAGACGGGAAGGGAACCGGAAATGAGTGAGTCTGCACATAAACACACTTATTTACAAACGCACAGAAAAAGGGAAAATAAGTTGAATTGGCTTGATACAGATGAAGCACTTCATTTCGGACTCCAGCTTACCTGTTCCTGCCTACGACCAGTTTCGAGGAAGGTCAAGCCCTCCCACTATTTTCCAAGAGGGCGTTGCCAGATTTTCAATTTCAGGTTTTCAATGATCCATTGCAGCTGGCTTCATTATAATTACATGTATTTATAACGGGGGCGGTCTCAAGTCAAGCTGGAGGCTTTCCCTTGAGCGAGGGCAGACCACTTACCAATCACTGCCCTTGCGTTTCAAACTGTCCGAAATTAAGTGCTTCATCTGTAAACACATAAAGATAAAAGGTTTTATTAACCATGAATTAATCAATTGGTAAATTACAAATAGCAGAAAAAGGAAATTATAAAAGTAAAATGAGGAACCTAAAACACACTGTCTATAAAGGGGGAAATATGAAGGAAAGATACACTTTTTACGCAATATTGATCTACAGTTTAAAGGGGGAGTTTTAGTACCCACTCTATCATATACATTAGTTCAAATCAGACAAATATGTATTTATATAAATTACGTTAAAGGGAAAGCTAGTACTAAACAAAATATAGTATTTCAATCTAAAGTATTGGTTTCACCATTGTAACATAGGTATTACCATATGAGAACATTTTATGGGGAAATAACTGTTAGGGATAGGGATTGCAAATTACATTTTGAAAAAGCAATATATTTGGGAGCAAAACATGTGGTTATTGACAACCGACATCTGATGGTGTCACAGTTCTGCTTTTCTTTCTCACCTATTTTCTGCTATTACATTCCTGAGTCACCTGGTAGCCACACCTTGTCTCTCTCTCACTCTGTTACACCCATCAGCTCAATTTAGTATTTAGGCCCACTTCACCTTCACCTCAGTGCCAGATCGTACTTTGCACTATGCCAGTCTTTCCCGTATTTACCTCCAGATTGCTCTCCCGGTTTCGACCCTGCCTGTCCCAGACCATCCTGTCTCGTCTGTTTCCTGACCCTGCCTGTACTCGGATTATTCTGCCTTGCCTGCTCCCTGACCGGTTCTGTACCTGCGACTCCCGTCTTGCCTTCTCCTGGACCCCTCGCCTGTCCCCGACCAGCCCTTTGCCTACTATCTGCCGTGTTGTCTACTACCAGCCTATTGCCTACAATACAACTATCCCTGGTTTCCCGTGTGTTGCACTTTGGTTCTCAGTTCGTTTGTGACAGATGGGGAGAAGGGGTCACTCAACCCACCCTTCAATTGTTTTTAAAATCTTTCTTGCATCTTCACAGGGAGCGCACGGCACCAGATAATGAGTTTAAAAGACAAGTGCCACCACCTTCCAATGGACATCCATTTAATTAGTGATGACCTGAAATGTAGAGAAATTATTTATTAACCTGTTAAACCCTGAGCCTGTTTTTCAGGTTTCAGGCTCGAAAATGACATGCCCAGAACAAATGACCATAACTTCACTTCTAAAAGGGGTAAATTAATAATCTTTTTTCTCAAAGCAATGATAAACCTGTGAGTTAGATTTAGAAAAGTCAGAATCAATATAGATGTTTTTATTTTTTAATTAAATTCAGATTGAACATAGTAAACAAATGTAAATTATAGTTTCCGTCCAAAGAAAAAACATTACTTATAGTGAAAACCACCCTTGAATGATGGGATAGTAGACTAAAAGCTTTAGGAATCCAAACTATAACATATAATAAGTACCCTGTATCAAGATTGATGCAAAACAAGTGACATTTGACCTTTTTTAGAGAGGTTTAGAACAAAAAAAACACCTCTGTGGTCATTTGGGTGCATTTGCCATATCTCTGGAACCCATCGGTCGATTTTGGTGATTGACACCTCTTTTGAACCGTTAGAGACAATAGAATCGAGGGGGGGGGGGGGTTCCTAAATCCACCTACATGTTACCATTGAGGATTGAGAGTGATGCGCACGC
This sequence comes from Gobionotothen gibberifrons, assembly GCA_943591055.1. Classification (NCBI taxonomy): domain Eukaryota; kingdom Metazoa; phylum Chordata; class Actinopteri; order Perciformes; family Nototheniidae; genus Gobionotothen; species Gobionotothen gibberifrons. The sequence goes on from CALSBZ010033893.1 coordinate 16,702, forward strand.
AGCTTGCCCAAACAGAAAGCTATGTTACGCTCTGAAAACTGAAAACTAGGCTTATTGCCATAAATATGATGATGGATTATCAGTAATCATTTTAAAGGGACACAGAGACATTGGTTTAACCTTCAGAAGCGTTTATATGTGTTTTAATGCCATTGAACACAACTTTTGATCAGAAAACAGCAAAGGTAATAGTCTGGGAGCCAAAGCCTGATTTTTGGATGTACCTTGTTTCGTCTGATAACATTTTTTTTTCCTGCTGTTTCTTGTAGCTTAGAGGTACCTGTTCAAAATACAGGAGGGTGCCCGGTGATATCCCTTGAGCATTTTTGGATATTAACCCTTTCATGGCCAAAATGCCAAAATCCCAGAAAAATAAGGATTTATGAGATTTCATGCAATGATATTGAAATATATTCAAATCAAATGCATCACATTTGCCTTCCCCAATGTTTATATTCATACAGTGCATTGTATTCTAAATTAATTAATATTAACCCTTTCAAGCTGACCCAGCAAAACATACTTTTGTAGTGCAGTGAATTCTGCAAAGACAATGAAAACAACTTCTTTCTTTTGCTCACTGCGTGGTGTTTATTACCAACAACAAAAAGGAAAGGCAAGCAGATTGTTGGATAAAACGTTGCTCATTGGCATATAGAAATGACACATTACAAATATTGCTGATGATCATCTAGTGTTAGGATCTTGAGCATCCCACCCTGAAACATGCACAGAACATTGTGCATGGCAAACTGCACTTCTTGGAGTTGCAAGGGGTCTCACTCTTGCAGCCACACCTGATCATCTCCAAAATATAATCTGGGACACATTTGGCATCTTCTGGTAGATGGGTTGGGATCAGTGACCTGTTACACGTATCTTTTTTTCATCCAAATTCCTCTGGGTTCAGTGCTGGCAGCAGGTTTACATTGAGATTTCGCCACAACATTGCCTGAAAGGGGGCCCTCTTAACAGTCTCAATGAAGGCTTCATTTGTTGGTGGTAGAGCAGCAAGGTTTGGAGCAGACATATGTCCTTTTCCATTATTTCCCCCCCAAACAAGTACCCTTGTGTGTGACATGTGTGTGCTCTCCTTTATGCCATAACAGGCTGAGATGAAGGCTAGGTCGAGGACTTGCTGGAATGGTGCATCCATGTTGCCAATGGCTGATAGTTCGTACCCAGCTTTCAGGACGTTGATGACAGAGCCTTTTCTGTCATGTCTAAGAAACTTATAGTGAAAGTTTATTCTTTATGTTAGTTTTGTCATGTCCCTTTGTCCTGTGCTTTATGTTTATCCACTTAAATAATTCTCCCTCTCATTTCAGGCCTCCACGCTCCCCGTCCCCATCTGTCTCCTGCGTCCGTGATTGTTTTCCCCGCCCTGATTGTTTCCACCTGTTCCCCTTTGCCTGTGTATATATTGTGCTAGCTCCCTCCTGTCCATTGTCAGTTTGTTTCCTCATTCATGACTTACGTACCTGCCTACTTCACGGACGTCTCACGTATCTATATGCTATTGATCTCAGTTCTAGTTTTTCCTCGAAAGAGTGTTTTGTTTTTCTTGTTTTGTTACTGTGCATATCCCAGTAAAGTCTTTATTTTTTAACACTATCCGAGTCTGAGTTTGAGTCGTGCATTTGAGTTCATGCCTCAGAGTTCACTCCTTGACATTTTCCCAACCCAAGACGCTACAGTAAGACGCTACAGCAGGGGTACTCAAACTTTTTTGTTAAAGGTCCACTTGTGAATTATATACAAGGTCAATGGTCCGGATCAATGCCAGTAAAGTCCCGGTGCATCGGGGAACTCACGCAGCGTCAGAAAATAAAACGCTCTCTCTTTTCTTCCGTACCCAAATCTTTTAAAAACAGGGGTTCAACGAGTGGATACAGATTTGGCGGACCCACAGAAAATTGCTATCAGAAACAATGCCTGACGTGTTTTGGACGTAATCTCGTCTTTGTTCACATTAGCAAGCCTCGCTAACACTCAGAGCTAACCTGT
>CALSBZ010033919.1:0-14775 GCA_943591055.1 Gobionotothen gibberifrons
TCTGAGGGATTTCTGTGAGAACGTTAGCATAATACTCCGATACGAAATTGTCTGTTTTCGCTGTTGCAGTTTCATCATTGGGTGAAATGACAATCGACCGCTTTGAGTTGATGTTCACAGCTTTATTGAATGACTGGTATAAGTCAATAAACTGTTTAGATTCCTCTTTTCCTGTATATATCGCTGAGAAAAAGTCCACGTGGTGCAATTTCACGGTGGGTCTTCCTATCCACCGAAACTCCTTGAACTCGTGCTTCCCTGAATATGCCCGCCAGCCTGTTGTGTGCGCATGATAGACTTCTGTACTGAACATTTCTGGAAAGTATGGGACATGTCCATCGCGGATCATTTTAATCGCTTGTATGGCTCTTATGGCGATTGCGCCTTTCTCTGGTGTGCCCAGTGCCTTTATTTTATCCGAGATTTCCCAATTCGTCCATGTTTTACCCATCGTTCCAAATATGTGCGAGATTCTCTCATTTGTGAAGTCTTCCGCGGGGAGAGAAAAAAAGGTATTTTCGTCCCTTTCTGCAGAACTCTTGACGTATTTCATCGACAGAAGATTCAGATCGTCGTCGTTCCAAAGACCCCCGTCTATCGCGGTGATTGGAATGTAGGATACAGGCGCCCCGTTCATGACGCTCCCCCATGTAAAAAACCTCTTGTACATTTCTGTAATGTAACAAATCAAGTCCAGTGTAATTGTCCTTGTGATTATTGCTTTGGCGAGTTTACCGACGGGTTCCGTAGGGGAGATGTCCAGAAGGAGTTTCGATATCCCCGCGTCGTATGAAAACATGGGGTCGAAATTCCCAAGGAATTCGCCAAAAACGTTTGTCAGGACACTGTCGTTTTCGAGACACTCTAACGCTGCGAGCCATTTGGCCGACAGATTTATTGCCACAACGGGGCCCCTCGTGTATTTTCCTGTGAAAAGAAGGTCTCCCTCTTTTATTTTCAGTGGTTCACCATCCGCGTAGAAAATAGGTTTTGATTTCTTCATCCTTCCAAAATTGATATTAATCTGGTCAAAGTGTGTAAAATAATACACAAAAAAATAAGATGACGCACTCTATTCTCCAGCGGGGTGCACTCCCCTTGAGTAGTACAACGTACAATTTAACAAACTAGCATCTCGAAACTGCTAAGCTTTTTCAACTCGAATTCAACAAAAGCGGCCTGAGGGGAGGCATGGCTAACATGATCGGGCAATTTTTCTCCGAAAGGACGTCCCTCGGCCCGTCTGGAACACACGGGGCAACTATCAGCGCAGAGTCCTTCAAGACTGACATATTGATCCCCCTCCTTTTTGTACACACCGGTCTTTTAATGTCGATCGAACAGAGCGACCTTCAAAAGGGTTGCATGTCGCTGATAACTGTTTTGTACAACCCCGAGACAATCCCTATGAAAAAACCCACTTTTGTGCTGACGTACAAAAATACCAATCAAGTTGTTGCCCAGGTGGGACAAATGACGACCAAAGTCGCATCGACCGCATCGTACTTCCAGAATCTCGAAATCAAGCTACAGACCTTGGTCGCGGGGTTCACGATGGGCGAGAAGGACTTTGTGACTTTCAACAACCCCGGGAAGTCACAGAGATCATCCAGGAGAAAATGGCATCGTTGAGCACCACGTGGGGAATCACTACCAACAGAGCCCACGCCATGTATGGCGCTTCTCAGCCCTCAACGAGCCAAGTCATGTTGATGTTTCAGCACGTGCACCAGCCACAGGTGGCTTTTACAAAATTGCTGAATATCGTTTACACAGAACATATTTTGTGCGGTGCTTTAAACAGGGCAACGAGCAACGGTAATACCATCATGACTGGGTTTAGTCAATACATTGGACACAAAGGCAACAATGCGATGGTTGCACTTTTTCCCAATGCTATGGAAGAGGGAATGCTACACCAAACAAAAAGAGAACAGGTCACTGTAAGCACAAAACAGTACAAGTATAACACTGTGAGCGGGAAAGGTGTGGAATACTACGTACTGAAAGGAACTGTTGTGGAAACGCCCGACACAGCAGAAACGCTTACAATACCGACTCTCCGTTTACACAATGGGACAGATGTGCACATGCTGTCATTCGATGGCAACGGGAGCGAAGACAGCGCAAACGGACCATTGATCAATGACGGTGTAAAGCGCCTCTTCATCACGGTGGGGGGTTGCCCAGATATCTACAGGACATCATCAAACGCTTCATATTTCGACGGCAAACCAAAAACCGGTGGGTTGACACCTGCAATCGCAGCTGCGAATTCCCCTGGGGTTACGTACTTTATGAATTTTGATTCAAATGTCAAAGCAAAGGTTGATATGTTACAGTGCCACAAAGCAACCAATGCAGCGGACTTATTTGATAACGACACAGCATATGATGTAGTTGCACAGCTTCTACAACGTGATGATTTAGGTCTAATTGATGAAGCGGGAAGCGCGGCATTAGTTATGGTTTCAGCTGGTGAAAAGGCCCATTCCCCGCTTATGATCTATGAAACAAATCCCAGGTATATGTTTGTTACATCTGGTCCAGGGGTAACAACTGGTGCGCCTAGAGGAACTCTGAATGAACATGGGAATAACCCCCTGACTGTTGCATATCTTCCAAGGGGGGTCCTTGGTAATGCATCACCTTGTTCTGATTTCAAGATCGAAATGACCGCATCCGTTGGGCCAATTTGCGCTCTGGTTCAGACGTTTACAGAAGACCTGACACTTTTGGTGGACATGATGGTAACTGAGTTAGATGCTGTCATAATAGCAGAGGTAATCGCATTCAGGGCTTTGATTGCCGTTGGCATGGCCGATGCTGACGTATTGACTAACGTTAAGTTATTTGTAGCAGGCAAGGGCTTGATCACCGATCCTCTTTGCCAGATTGTATTCCTTCGGCTATTGGAAATGGCTTTAGTTTCAGCGGATCCTCTCATAACTGCTTACACAAACGCAAACTCTCCACACCTGTTAGGATTGAGGCGAACTATCAAAAATGCAATGGCTGGTCTTGCTAAATCCCTCACAACGCTTTACACAGATGTGAAATTCAACGCATTGCTATTTGCTCAAGCCGCTCTTATAGAACATACTGCACCGACCATACCGTTGTCGGTGTGTGAATTGGCGTATTTGAAAGCCGTCTATGCCTTTGTCCTCCCAGCAATTTCTGGGAAAATTGCAACTGCGACGGCTGCTGCACCGGGCGCAAATATTGTTGCGCGCTCAGTAGCTACATTTGAGCTTGCCGCCCACACAGATGGTGTTTTCGTCCACGGTGGCATGGTGGGTGTTGTTCAAACTAATTACACTGTACGAGGTTGTTATTTGGCAGCTGACACTTTCATGTGTATCGTGCGGCCACTATTTCAAGCACGCATCAAAGCTTTGATGACAATGTATAGTGGACTACCCATGGTGCAAGTAATGGCATTGGTCCACTATTGGACCAATTACACTTTTGAAACAGTTCAAGAACACATGGACACCACGTATTTCAGTGGGCTTTCATATATGCTAATAAGACAGATGACGTTTAGAGGGCACACGTTAGCTGTTGTGCCTATCAAGGGAGCCATGTTGCTTTTAGGTAACAGGGCAACAGGGATTCCCCATGAAACATATCAGACTACAGACTACAAACAAACTCTCGAGATGGCTATCGTACCCTCGAACATGGGCTCTACTGGTGTACAAGCGGCAAATGTATTCATAAACGAGATAAACGGTATGAATGCGTCGGTGAACATGGCGGAAAATCCTAGAGCGATGTTAATCGTTGATTCGTACAACAGCTTTATTCCAGAAGGAATCGCAAACTATCAACCGGGCTGTTGTATGCTTTCTGCACACGGGAGATTCGACGACGGCGCTAACATCATGGCACCAGACTTGACGCTGTCTTATCCTTACCCTCCCACCACTTACCTTAAGGTCAGCCCCATTCTTAACGCGATGAGAGATGTGGACCCAGAATACAAAAGCGATTCATCCTTGGGTATTTTAGATGATGTGCTTACAATGGGAAATTTCGAAGCCGGCATGCCAGCGCACATCGTGGAAGCTGTGAAAAAGGGCATGACTGAAATCCAAGTACTTGAACAAACCACAAAGAGGGACAATCCATCAGGAAGCATTTTCGATAAGAATTTCGGTGGGATCTTTACAGACGATTACGTCGTCGGGGCACTGGCTAGCGAACTTCTAACGCGGGAATATGTTGGGGCTAACAAGGAAATCACCCCCAGGATCTCCTCGATTGGGGGGCTCAGTGCAAATTCAGGGTTTGGTCACGGTGCGGATGATCCGGCATTTATGAGTGCATTCAACGCACAGTTCAGCATGTCAAAAATGACATTGAGGCGATCGTATTAAAAAGAAAAGCAACAAAATGTTGAAGATATTCTCAACGAGAATTTTAGACTACATTGGGGGGTATATAGAATATTTTTTCGTCCCTCCTTTCATTGGGGAATGGCAAGAACACACGGCAGAAAGATCTGTAAATAATACACGAAGACAAGTCTCTGCAAGGTTATTTGATGACATAAATGCTCTAATGGTAAAACAGAGATATAACGAAAAGGGACTCGATGCTTTGTATGCCACAATGGTTCAACAAGAATCAGAACTGTTGGACATGTCACAAACCTCTGCCACTGAAACCGAAAGGAAAAAAACCATCATGGCGCTTTATAATGTCAACAAAGTGACGATTGAAAAGTTGCGAACAATTGCAATCATTACTGCAAAAATATACTCTGAGCTACAAGTACAACAAGCTATTACAAACGCAACAACAAGCTCTGTGTCGCTTGATTTGACACAAGGGCGAATTGAAGAAGTTGCAATAGCTACAGCAGCATTAGCAAGGAGCGAATCCGACTCGGCAGACATGATAAAAGTGATGTACGGCGATCATGCACAAAACTTGGACGAGTGTGTAAATGAATTTATTCGTGCTTCTGGAAAAGAGAGTGTGTACAAAGAGACATTTGCCCCAAGAGCACTTTATGATTAACAAACTGTAGAAGTTTTGTCACTGCCCTGTTAGCGGGTTTTTTGATCTTTGCACCTGCCCCATTTGGTGATGTTACTTGTCTTAAGACACCACCAAAAAAACCGTTGATTGTTATGTATTCATCTTGACATGTCTGTAATTCTTTGGTGAACACACGAATTAAAAATTCTACAAGTCGATTCAAGTCCTCTGGTGTCATTACATTCTCGCATACCTTTCCAGTCATCGCACTCTCGCCACATTGAGACATCCCAAATGAACCCTCTGTGTTTTCTAACCACTGTGGTATTTCTTCTTGGGTTAGAAAATCAGGGTCCCAGTTAGTTGTCGTCACATCGTATAGGATGTCCCCCGGCTTGTAGACTTTAGAATCGAATCCACAGTCTGTGCCGATATCAGGAGGTACACAGTGCAATATCATGTGGTCCAAAGGATTTGTTTTTACAATTCCACTTAAAAGATTCACCATTTGAGTACATCCAAGTCTCTCCCAGGTGTTATTTGGTATATTAACAAGATGTTCGGTAATATGAGCTATGAGCAGAAAACACGAAACCGATCCACATTGTTTCAAAATTGGTGTTTTAAACCAAGCTGGTATTGGAATTTTGATTGCTTTGAAAATTGCCGCATATATGCACAGAGGCAGTGATCTTATTATAAACCTTGCCATTGGTTGCCCAGAGAAAGGCGCAAAAGGATCGAGATATAGACGTGTTTCTCGACACACGATTTTCAGGGGCGTTTGTCGTGAGATTTTCCAATTCCCTTTGTCGTCTTGTACCAACTTTCCGAGAGACATTGTTTGAGTTGCCGTACAAAAATTTATAAGGAAATACAGTGCATAGTTTTTTACCAAAGTGTGAAAATCTTGAAAGAAAATCATGTTCAGAAGGGGGGCTAGTATACCTTACACTATGACTCCAATGCGTGACAGCAATCAGCCACCTGAACCAGCACCTTGGAAAATGCCACAGAATGCGCAGTCACTTATCAAATCAGAGGCTTTTGGTGCATATGACCCGCAGAGTCCTGCTATGGGTTATACTGTCGAATCTCTTCAGACTGTGTCAGCTCTCTTCAAACCAATGTTACCAATTGGACGCCCTCCAAGAAGCTGTAAGGCTGTGGCAAATCAAAGCATGCAGGGAATCGGGAAAATGGAAATGATGCAAAAACCCCAGCTTTTCACCGATGTCCCACTTGACTCTTCTGATGAAGAGGCTGTAGAAGATGTTATTGTTAAAAGTCTAGCGCCGCATCTCCTTTATACCGATAAAGACATGCACAACCCAGAGGAGGCGGCATGTGAAGAGGAGGATGAAGAAGAGGAGGAAGATGATGAAGAGGAAGAGGAGGAAGAGGAAGAGGAAGATGAGGGGGATAATGATGATGATGAATATGAAACAGACGATGATGAAGAAGACATTGAAACAGTTACAAAGAGGACTGCTATCAGTCAAGTTGCACAGAGTCTCACGAAAAAGAAAACAAAGCGGTGATTTTGTACACAATTTGACAAATAGAAATATTGTTAAAATTGCATTTATTTTTCAAATACATTGTATTACGATTTCTAATAAAACCATTTTCCCCATATGAAATGTCTATTGGTTTAACTGGATATCTTTGTTACACTCCATTGTGTTACATTTAGTGGCTTGGGGCTTCTAATATTTTATGCTACACTCAATTATTTGAGTCTTACTTCTGTGTAATGCGTGCCCTTTTTGCAGTAGACTGAAATAACACGTTGAGGAGTTCGTCGTTGTTTGACCGCTTGACACTCTGGTCTGCATCACTTGTCCCATCATCCAAATGGGAAGATTCATCCTCTTCTTCGTACATGTCGCTGGGAGCCTCTTCTGCGTAAATGGGTTCTTCATCTTCTGTGTAGATGCCTTTCAGTTTCAATTGTGCAACAATTGACGTGTAGTCTGTCTTTTTCATTGAGTAGACATTCATTTGACTGCTTGTTACATTTTCGGTGCCTGCCTCCTGTATTAAGAGCATTGCCATCTCATTTGCTGTGAGTGCTTTAACACCGCCCTCTGACGTCCCTGTCCACTTGCTTGCGCTTTGTTTTGAGAAACATGCGTTTGTGTCGATCATTACAGTGTAACAATCAATGCTCGCCCAGTTCCGCATTCCATCACAGTTCGTTGTGTACCACTTCCCTTGTCCAATGCAATGTGTGTGTGTCACGATGGTTGCCATTGGGGCGTTGCTGTAAACATGCTTGTTTGACAGAACCCTTCCCCTTGTCAATTCTGCAGCGTAGGGCGACATGAAATGTACTCGTCTGTAGAAGAACTTTTCGGTGCTGTTGAGTTGCAGAATCATTTGTTTCACATCGAAGTTTGCGCCAAGAGTCCTAACCCTTTCAGTATCTGTTTGACAATGTTTATGCCACTGGAGACCGCGGGAAGCTCCCTTCCCTACTTAAAGGTTTGGCCTTTGGCGATGGTGTTATCGCGTACCCTTTGGATGTCATTATGTTCCCAATCAAATCAAAGGTCAATCCGCACGCAAGATCTGCAGCTTTAGTACGGACCATGAATCCCCTGGTTACTTCGCTTGCCATTTCATTAGTTACGAGGACCATGCGTTCATGTTGAGTCAATGGTGCGTTTGTCTCACTCTTTCCACCTTCAAGCTCACCCACAAGCGCCATGCATGCACCCACCGTTGAGATGATGGCCATTCTCATGTTGTAGCAAAGGCCAAAGAGGTTTCCAGGTTCGTTGATTGGCACTGTCTTGATTTCGTACATGAACCTTCTGAAATTTCGGGTGTCAAGTCCACTGAGCTGCTCTTTCAGTGATTTTGATGCATAGGCTGGATTCGTGACATGGAGATTCCCATATTCACTGAACTCTGTGCTATTGTATACACACCATAAGCCATAAAGCATCATGTTTGAAATTGGTGCCTTGACAATGTGTGGTATAAAGCTAGGTACCAGTGTTTTTAGTGCAAGTGCACAAGTTGTATGGACCTTCTCCATTGTGGCCATTGTCTTATAGTTTATCTTGTGCAGGCGCGCTTTTGATGGTTCTTTATCCTTTGCCCTGTCAATCAATGTAACTGAAACATCATCAATATTGAATGCATTGTGCCACATATTGTTTGTTATTGCAGCAAACTTCTTGTGGCGTGTATCACAAAGAGTCTTCAATGTTTCCAATGCTTCCCCCTCCGTCAGTGTAGAAAAGTCATGGAGGTCACTTGCATTGTATATTGGGGTCACAAGTGAAAGTTGGCTTTGGAGTGTTGCAATTCCAATCATTGTGCCAAAAAAACCCCGCGCTGTCTTTTGTATGCCATTCAGGCCTTCAAAGAACATGTTTCCGTTAATTGAAAGTTTATCGGCCATCAAGTCATCGAATAGTTTCTTGTGGCTAGCATCCCTGTCTTTCTTAATCCTAGCGGTCGCTTCCACCACTTGCATCAGTTCAAGTAACTCTTGCCCAAAATTGTTTTGTGTCAAATCAATGGGGCATATCTTTTGCACGCCATTTCCCGCCTTCCCATTCCAAGGCTTACACCCTTCTTTGGCAGTTGCTTTATACCCAAAGCCTTGAAATGCAACCATTGAAAGGCCGCTCTCAGTCACGTCCACTGTTTTCGTACCGATAGTTGTCAAGGTACAGACAGACCTTAAGACAGGCACAAACAGTGGGAGGAATACCTTTTGGTAGAATTTGTGAGGTAGACACTTTGGAATGAGAAGTTCGCATACTGTTGGCACTGTCTCATACGCATCTGTTGTAGTACGCAGGTAATTGACAAACTGTTTGCCAATTTCGACAAAACAATTACCAGGGAAGTATAGCAAATCACAAAGAACTAATGTGAGACCCTCAATTCTGTCCGGTCCACTTGCGAATAACATTTCCATGTCTTTTGCCAAAGGGACAAGAAGCGCCATCACTTCACGGGGGGTAGTCATTGGGTCGTACGGCTTTACTTCATCGGGAATCTCTTCACTTTCTGCAATTACCACAGTCGGATGTTCCACCTCGGCTCCCTCTCCAGTGGCATTTTCTGTCTCGGGCTCAATGTGTTCAACCTTCACAGTAGGTGCGTCTATAGCATAGGGCTTTTTTGTTTTTATTATATCCAACCCAATTTTACACATGTCTTCCATTTTTTGGGCGTCATACTTTTTGTCTGATTGTATGAAATATCCAACCTGTTCGCGATAAATCTTTACCAGTTGATTGTTTGTTTTGTCATGGACAGTCATGAAAGGCTTATCGTCCTCCCCACACATCACTGGGTCGAGGCAAGTTATCGTAGTGAGAAACTGCGATTGCAAGTCTCCCAGCCCACCAAAGACATCATGAGATTGAGAGTGGACTTCAACCATTATATCCAAAAGAAGCTAAACGCTTTAGGTAAGAATTCAGGGACACTTGTTTCAAAATGTCTCAGCAGTGTTCGGGATGTCAAATATCTCACCGACCTAAAAAGTGTCGAGGATAAAGACTACTACGAGAAGAATCCGGACTTCTGTATTGTCCGAGGACAACCCGTCAAGATCAATGATTTTACAACATTCAGACTCCTGGTTTTATATCATTTTAAAGAACATGTCACAAGGTCCGCCTTGTTGTCCAAATACATTGTTTTCAAAACAGGACTTGCGGAGACATTCCTCTTGGGTCGCCGCCCAGACAAAATAATTTGGAACCAAATGTGCCCCAGTTTTTTGTCCAGCGATCCAAAGAAACTGCGTGTCATTTTCCAAATGTGTAAACAGCACATGTGTGGATACTGGGAAAATCGCATCGTGGCAAAAATTCAAAACATGATGCACAGGTACACAATTGACTCCCCTCTGAAAGTATTGGAGTTTTTCTTTGAGACACCGGACATTTTGAAAAGCATCCAAGAGGGGATGACATACAAGTATATGGGCCAAACACTGAACTTGTGTGGGATGATATATCTCTTGCTCAACGCGTCTGTAAACTGGTGTAAATTGATGGGCAATTCAATTGTCAACACAGGGGAAAGGTGCATTGTGCCCAGTGTTGACATCTTGAAGAGGGGCGGTAACTTCTCAACATACTGTAGCAACTGTTATAGGGTATTTACAGTGCGCACAAAAGCAAAGAAAAACAACCCAAAACACGCAGATTTGATGTACTGCTCTGACACGCATCTCCTCTTATCATCTTGTTGCTGTGCTCGCATTGGGTCACATTGCATAATGGGAACAGATGGTGCAATTCTACAATTCTCCACAAACAAGCATTCATTCAAACTGAAAAAACACGGTACTATTACAATGTGCTGAAAATTATAATAAAATGTGTTATAATTTTACATGTTGTATTTCACAATTAAAGAAAACCAATGAAACATGACACCGTAATATTATTTTGAAATGACAAATCTTTTTTATTTCAAATCTTTACAATCATTAACACATGAGGTCTTTCAACTTGGCAATATCTGGCGTATAACAGATCTTGCCGCCCATCTTTGCATTGGCCTTCATCCCGAAGAAGTACATCCTCGGGAAGCCTTTTCCAGCAGTGTGAGTATTCACAAATGCAAGCACACTCTCCCAGAAGAAACGCCAATCTGATGCGTATCTTCCCCTTTTTGCAAGAATTGCCACCTGGGGCACAAAATGAAGGGTATCGTCTTTATTATTTGTTTCCAATTGAAGTGCATACTGTTCATTTTCTGTTGAAATCTTATCGCATTTCACAAGAATTCTCTTTACTTTGGCCAGTGGTAAAGCAAAGAGCGCAAGATTTGAACCACAATTGGGACTTTCAAAAAGGTCCTTAAGGCGTGAACATTCGTATACACCTTTTGATTTTAAGCCAACTTGTATTTGTGTTGTACTTGCTGTTGTGAAGCTGAACGCTGTTTCAAAGAATGCTATCCAATCGGTGTGAATTTCGAGAGGGCTTTTGAATTCAGTGTTTGCCATTGTCCTTATGCTTTGAATGATCTCGGGAATTGCATTGACAAAGACAATCAGATTATCAGCCCCCACGGGGACCGCTAGCTGCTGCGCCACTTTTGGTTTTTTTGGAAGGGGTTGGCTTTTCAGCATCTCGACCTCATAGTGACACGGCTCTTCATTCATTGGTGTGTCATTGACTTCGCCCCCTGTATTTTGGGGCGTTTTTTTTGATTCCGTGGTAATGTTTGTGACAATTTTTCGTTTCTTCGCTTGATCCTTTTTGGATTTGTGTACCGGTGCCTCAATCTCCATTTCTTCATCGATTTCATGCACAGCGTTGCTATTCAGATAGACGGCCATTATTGGTTTGTAGATCCAAAACCTTCAGTGCCTCTATGTTCTTTCCTGTGAGGAACATGCTCGAGACTCAGGTGTTGGTAGAAAACGATTTGTGCTATAGGCTTCGTCCATGTGACACTCCCATTATCAAGCTCATAGAGGCGCCCCGAAAGCCTCACGTGGCCCCTATAGTCAGAATCTATAACACCCGTTAGTGACATGTGTTGTTGGACAGAACTTCTGGCATATATTATACCCACCGCCCCTCTTGGTATCACGCACGTAAGACCAACGTTAATTTCGAAGCACAACCCATTGGCTTCAAAGGTTGGTGACCCCGCAGGGATATCGACTCCAGCCGAGTCTCGTGTTCCCTTTAACATGGGCGTTGAGCACTTGAGTGTTGTACGGTATACCAATTTATACAATACAATGCATAACATTACAACGCTCGCCTTTAGAAGTGTAATGATGCCATATTCGGGGAAATCAACAAACACCGCAAAGAAGAATGCGGGTCCTATATATAGAAAAGTGGAAGACATGAGTGCGGGTCGGTCAGGTGGAAGTAATGTCCGTCGAATGTGTAGTTGTCAGTGATTATTGTCGCAGGTTTGCAAGCCAGCCAGAAATGTATACAGCTTCCACAGTGCAATTTGCTCTTCGAACCTTTGTGCCGAATGTATTCGCCCGTTGCGACAATATATGCTATGAGTTGATCGGGCGTCGCCATTGAAGGAGGGGCGCATATGCAACTCATCAATGTGGGATGTCTTTCGATGGCGTCTCCTTTTTTTGCGTGTAAACCGAGTAGCATGAAGTAGATCATTTTTGCACCTTCCAAGAGGGAGGGGTCCTCTGTAGTGTCATTGGTCAATATCAATTGGGGCGCAACGCCTAGATCTCTAGCAATTTCTGGAGGCAAGACACACAGTGTTTTAGTGCTAAATGCGTGATCCAGAGGAAGAAACGTCAGGGAGGTCTCCATTTTGGGGATCAAATCGATGAATGTTTGTTTTGCACATTCGTAGAGCGTGTTGTGATAATCTCCGCCGCCCAGCATTTCCTTGAAATTTCTCGCAATCGGTTTTAGACACTTGTCCCTCTCAATTTTGTACATGAATGTTGCTTGAGTTACAACAGACGGTGTGCCCTTTACCATTTCCATGGGGACGTTCTGATTTATGCCAAAGAATATGTCGTTCCCTTGATTGACGAGGCCCAGAAACTCCGTTTGGGTTTTCTTTATCTGAAACACCATGCCGGTGATCGTTTTGTGGAGCTCTTCTTGTGTCCCAATGAAGTCTGTTGTTTTTATCCCGTGCATGTCAGCCACCACATGCACTAGACACTTTGCATTTCTGTTTAGATAGCTAGAATCCACGAATGACTTTATGTGTAGCTGTGAGACTTTGACGGTTCCGTCGCCCATATCTATCACCCCATCTTCTGCTGTCATCCCGGGACAAACAAAAAGCCCAGAGGAACACTTGAATGGGTCGGACCCAAAGTAGTTTACCATTACGGTGTTGCTGTTTATGTCGACCGGGAAGTGCCGCAACAATGCAAATGCGGGGTCCTGTTTTGTGTGTTCCGAAGGGTAGGCCAATTCGTTTTTTGAACCGAAGATGTTCCAGAGAGTGGTTCGGGCCTTTACTATATTTACATAGGAAACCTTTTGGTCTTTTGTTGCAAGGAGCCCGTAGCCTTTCTTCTTGCTGACAAACTCTGCTTTTGTGTTTGCCCTATTGGTGTATCTTACTGCGTGTGACCATGGAATGATCCCCATCGAGATCGACACCGCCCTGTACCGCGCAAGGTGAAGAAAGGACATCTCCCGCTCCAGCCCGTTCCTTTCGTTGAAAAGGTGAGTGAGCGCTATGTTGTTTTGATATAGGTTTGTCCTGTGAATTACAACCTCTGATCCTTTTGGAGAATTTACTTTTTTTACTCAGTTTTGTTACTGACAGTTGCATTCTCTCCTTCTTTTCGCCCACTTCTTCGGACCTCGAGTCGAGCACTGTGCACTCGATGAGGGATTTCGAATCTTCTGCCAGGACCATCACAGTGTCGTTTTTTTGGAGATCCTTCCACGCCGTCAGACCATACTGGACTATCCCACTCGTTTTGCAAAGCACCTGGCCTTTGTATATCACATCCATGAAGTCTGTGGAAATCGTCTCCGTCGCCCCGTACCGCGACGTCTTGAACCCCGGCATCCCTCTCTTCTTGATGTCGGTATTGTTGAGTTTCCCTCCCTTGCCAATGTCGTGCACTAGACAGACGTACTATAATCAAGGGTTGCGGGGGGTTGGGAGAGGGGAGAAAAGAACAAGTTAGACCTGTATCAAAAACATCCTCCTCATCCTCCTCCCCAACAAGAATCACCCCAATTGTTTTACTAACCATTTTTTTAGCAACGTGGCACGTCACGGAAGAGCAGTTTTCGTACTCTAGTTTTGTTATCATGCCTTCGCAGTAGGCCTTTGAGACATTCATCAAACAGTGAGTAATGGGGTCTTCCACTAGCCAGTCGCCAGACGCTTCGTCCAGATAGGGCATCCTAGAACACGTCTGGTTTGTAGCGGGGTCGTTTGTGAAGAAGACCATCTTTTTCATCACGTCTGTAAATATCTCGATGCCCACCCTGTCTAGGAAGTCGTCGATGAAGACGCTGGTGTCGCTGAACCTCTCCGAGATGTATTTTAGCATCCCCTCCGATAATTTCCTAGCCACGTGATTTCGCATGAGATCATCGTGTTGGAACATCCCGTCGGGCGCAACTTGCCCCACAAATTGTTTGGGGAATATCTTAGACCACATCATTGCGCTGTCGGTGTCTCCGTAGTTTGCGTACATGTTCAGCTTCTTCAGGACCTCGTTGATTAGCTTTATCTTGTGTTGTCCCTGTGTTGTAATCATCACGGAACACGTTTGATCTGCAGTCCCGTAGTGCGAATTTGCGCAGATCTTCATTTCGCTCTGTAGCCTATTGTGAAATTCGACATCGATCGGGGAGTTTGAGTGTGTCTTCATCATTGTCTTGTGGTGGGCACGCATTTTCAGATAGCGCCCCAGTGAATTCGCTGTGTCACTGAAGTGTCTCCTTAGAACTGGGGCGGGGCCGCTTCGATCTACGCTTAACACGAGTGTGTACTTATCGAACCCTTGTTCAACCATCTTCCATCTGTAGCACACAAAGTCAACGATCAGCTCCTCGTTTCCCATAGACACTATAGTTTCGGGTGAAATGTTTAGGTCTTTCATTTGGGACGGGTATAGAGACGCGTAGTCAACGATACACTCGAGGGGGGTCATTGGCGATGAGAAACTCAGTCCTGTTCTGGGGGTCATCACGTAACCGCCTCTCCGGTCGATTACCTCGGGGCTGTACATGAGGTTCCGCATGTTTCCACAGGGTGAAAGTATTCCTATGTCGAGCCTCGCTTTGAACCTAGACATTTCCACAGATTTCA
>CALSBZ010033921.1:0-17035 GCA_943591055.1 Gobionotothen gibberifrons
ACACACACACACACACACACACACACACACACACACACACACACCTTTTATCTACCTTTTGCAAACACAGAACTGCCATACTCACATTCTCTGTTTAACAAAGCACACACCTTGACCACAAGACACACAGAGACAGCAAAAACAAACACGCCCTGTGCCAACTGCCAATGAGACGACAGCCCACAATGCAGAGTTCCACCTTTAAAACACGGGATATGGTAATCCACATGGATGAATGGATGTATAAACAGAGAGCTGGAGGAAACAGAGAAGGAGTGAGCTGTCCCTCTGCACACATAGCTACACACTTGATTTATTCTATGTCCCCTTAATGAGCCGCCATGGTCTCCCCCCAGTCTCCCCCCCCGCCCCCTCTTTCTCCGTCCCTCCTGTGCGGGATGTAGATTAATTCAGTGCTTAATTGTTTGGTCAATTCAATTTCCCACATTCTATTCTGCCTAGCTTTAGCTAAACTTCTTAAATCTGCCGCGCCAAGCCGAGGGAACCCTGTTTGTGAGCCATGCATACCTTCTTTTTTTTTTCATTAGCATTTCTCTTCCTTCCACCACCCTAATTCGCCATGAAAAGATTTTCCTTGCTGGAAATTCTGATTCCGCTATGATCGGCGAGGCATTCCAATCCAATGCATTCTCATTGTGCCGCATCTAAGATGCGAGGGGGGCTTCCCTTTCTCGCTGTGCCAGGCCCCATATCATACAAGCGCTCATGCAAGATATGTTGCCTTGCCAATTCATTTGCAATAATAAAGGAAATGGTTAAGGTTGTTGTGCCTCCCCCCCCCTCACGCCCTGCCTTTCCTGACTCTGAAATATCTTTTGTGATGATATGGATATTTACTTTTCACTCTGTGCCAGCGAGCGTGCAGGAATAATCATATGTGCATACTTAACGGCGCAGACACAGATATCCAAATAACCCCACACACATACACTCTTCAGGGGTGGTACATCTGAATCAAAGATGACAGTTGGGCTACTCCATCCCCCAGAATGCTTTGGTGCATATGTTCTCTGCGGTTGTTTTCTTTAACACCGTTTTTGACCTTTGCAACAGCACTGCTTCCTCCAGTTGAGTTCTGCAGAATGCCATGTGTTGCAGCGGCGCGATGGCCTGCAATAACCGCGGACACATTCTCCCACTCAGCTGAATGCTGCTGGGGAAGCTGTTAGTGAAGGGGCTGAAAGGCCAGCTATTGTGAACTCTTGTTTACTCTGCTGTGCACTGAGACTAGATAAAGCAGGATCTGCCACTCTGATAACCGGCCCAACTACCTCCACCCCTCTCCTCCCCTCGCTGCAATATTAGTGCTTCCAAAATGAAAAGAGGGGCTGATAATGGTATGCAAAAAAAAAAGGGGAGTGGGAGAGCAAAAGACCCTCCTCCCTCCCATTCTGTTCTGCACTCCCCTTCCTCCCTAACTCTTCACAATAGACAAAGAAAGAAGAAATAACCTTATAATTGCTGTAGGGGGTGAGGGAGAGAACTGGATTTGGTCTCTTGAGTAAGTATGCTACACTGAATAGCCGTCAGGTACTCTTCAGTCGGCTTTTTAAAACTGCTGGGTTAACCTCATAGAGACAACCAAAGATAATTACATGTTTGAGATAATTACCAGAGCTTTCAAAGTCCATTTAGATGACACTCGCGGAAACTGACAAACTGATTTTCTTTTTTTCTGTGGCCTCTTCCACTTCACTTCTCGCTGCAGACTCCTTGTTTACTGAAATCCAAACAAAAACATTAACTCGAGTGCCCTCCCCTCGCCGCTATCTCACCCCAAACAAAGCATTTTTCCCTTTTTATTCGGTCGTGAATGAAAAGGCCGGGCGTGACTTCTTAATGACATGTTTTGCTGCGGTTTACTTCGTTAGCCTAGCTTGACTTTCCGCCGCTGCGCTGGGATGTTCTCCGTGGATCCCTTGGAGACGGGCTGTTTGTGACGGTGGCCATTGTCAGAGGCTCGCAGGGGGTTAAGGGGGAGAGGAACTTTCCATTAGCTAAGTACACATGTGTTAAGCCAGGTTATTGTTTACTTAGCCAAAGAAACCACAGCAGGCCTCGGGGACGGACATGGCCGCCCATCATAAGTAACACGAGACACAAGCCAAGAACTTTATTTGCAATTGGGATTTGGTCCCCATCAAAAGAGAAAAGCTATAACACAGTGCAGCCCTATTAAACCCTAGCAAAAGTGCATGACTTAAAAACAACTAATAATAAGAAAAATCCAGAACTAAGTACAAAGAAAGTTCTTATCTGAACATGTATGAAAGTATATAAGACACTTGTGTTCTTTGAAGTCACTCTGGCCTTGATTTGCTTAATCAGAATCACCCTACTTGCTATTCCAGCACAATAATGAAGAGGCTAAGAAACACACAAGTCACGTGGTCGCCTCTTTGTATCACTTGTTGAATCCTTAACAGCCGCCCTGCATTCACTCCCCCAATGGAAAAAAAAAGGGGAGTTCAGGGGAAGGGAGGGAGAAGGGGGGTGTATAAGAGGGAGGGGGCGAGTGGGGGTCAAACCTCTCCTCTATTCAACTACAAAAGCTGCCATTACCAACAATCACCGCGATGATTCAAAAGTTTGTATTGCGACCAGCAGCGTGCCACTGTAGGAGAGCGGGGGACTGAGAAAAAGAGGGCGAGTGTGTGTGCCTGTTAAGTCGGGTGTAACTTGATCCATACTTCAACGAGAAGCGGATAGATTAGCGATAGCGGTGTACTGATTAGGAAAATAGTGGCTGACCCCGGCGGTCAGGGTTTCCATTGAGTTAGGAGGGGAGGGGGCCAGGGGTCACTCTTTGACCGCCAGAGTTACCTAAACCAACACTGCTGGGTCCCACTGACCTGGAAACCAGCACTTGTACGGCATAACAGTGCCAATTGTTGGGTAAAGATACGGCGATAGCACTATCAAGAGCAAATTCTTACACAGTGACCACAACACTGAGCTCACACAAGCATGGTTTGTTTAGGAAAGATTGAGCGGGCCATAAGAAAAACAGAAACGGATCCCAAATGTATAGATGTTATTTCAGATTGAAGACTATTTCACATTCTTTTTACATGATTTAAACAGAAACAAATCTGTACACAGGTCCTCTTGTTATACAAATACCTCTTCACTAAATTGACTCAACAGATCAACTGCAGTGCATTCAGAATCGTTTAAGACTCTCTCACATTCACCAAAAGGCAGGCGGAGAATATTTTTTAAGGGAAATTTCAATTATTTCCAGCACCACTTCAGCCTGCATGGCTCAATCAAGTAGAGGAGCTCTTGAGACTTGGAGTGAGTCCTCAGCACTATTAGTACTGTTCTGCTCTACAGCAGAGCCCGGCCCTCCGACTTCATTAGCAAATTGCTGCGCCCCTCCCCGCGCTCTCTGCGCAATTAAAAGGCAAATGTGCAAATGACGTTCTGCGGCGTGGAAATATCTCCCCGCTTCTTCAGATTGAGGTGAGCATGCGAGCCGCACAAATAGGGACGCAGCGAGCAGAGCAACTGCTGCCACATTTCCACAACAACAAGAACTGCAGCCATAGTCAGTGCACAAGCCTTTCCACATTAAAGGCCTCTGCTAAATCAGTCTGGGATTTTATTGTATCTTTCATGTTTATATACATCTGAACTCAAAGCAGGATGTATATGTCTAATGGGGCAACTGGAAATGTGCTGCTCATGTGAAGAAAAGAGGCAAACGTGGTGGGAATCTCTCCAGGGAGCGGCAGGGAAAGGGTTAAGAACGTCCAACTGGTGCTAACCAGTCACTCCACTCACATAGCACCTGAGGGGGGTGCTGCATTTATCAGGCCAGTCTGAACACACACATGCACACAGCAGTGAAAACACAAACACACACAGATACACATATGCATACACTTGCAGACAGATGCATGCACACAGCTCATGCACTTTTGCACACACATACACACACACACCTTCTCAGAAAGGCACACACAAACACAGGAGGGTGAGCCCAAACTGGCTGGGCTGCATTCACAAGCCAGCGCAGAGCCTCTCTGACTTGTTCACCTCTCAGCTATGCTCTGCTTTCTTTTGAAAGGGGCGCTCGGCGTCCCTCCACTCGCCTCCATAGGCAGGCTAACAAAGCAATGTAAAGACATGTAAAGACTATTCTGAAAATTACTGTTATGAAGCAAGGGTGCATAATTCAGAAAGAAAGTCAGCGTTGTTAGATTGTTGAGTTTAATAAATTCAAAGTATTTCTTCCTCTGACATTTTTTTTCCTCCTCTGCTAAAGTCGCCTCACTGGAATAAATTGGTTTATGAATAAATGAGCCTGCTTTCTCCGTCTTGTTAACATTGTTCTTTTGTGCAAATTCTCAGCTATTTTTTCCAGTCCACTTCAACTTTATGCCCGAGGGCATATATTAAAAATACATATGGAAAGAGATAATGCATAGACAACGCAAATTCGTTAAGGATGTCACTGCCTAACAACTGCAGATAAGATGTCACACAAAAATAGCCTGGAAAACTGAAAAAATATATATTCAGCCGCAAATAAGTTCTGAAGTGCAGTGCCATTAGATCCAGCAGTGAGAGGCATGCAGCCTGTTTGGATATGCTCATTTACACACACTGTGGGCAGTCTCAATGTTATCCTACAGCACCCCTCAATAATACACATGTGTCAAAAAGTTTTCCCTGTGTTGCAATGCAAACTCTGCCTGTAGGTCATTTATATTATTCTGTCACATCAGAGTAAACATGGGCTTATGTGGTTTTGCCCTGAATTTGCTTTATGTAGGGACCATCATTATATTAAAATAGGCCATGTCTTCATCTTACAGTCAATTAAAGATCTGCATCAGAGCCTCAAGCACAACATCATTTTCTTCATATACCTAGAAACCCATGGGATTTAACACAGTCTATTTCCATATCTATATACCATAAGACTTCATTCTATGTCCTGACCTATCTATTAAAAAAAAAAAACTTTTGACAACTGAATCCCCGAGAGTATACAACCAGCCGTTCAAAGAGACACTTAAATGCACAAGTGGCGTCTGTGTTATTTAATTCTGTTCCCGGATTAAATGAAGTATAATCTTCCGGGTGATCTTTCTCATTTCCATAATCAGACATAAGGGCTAGAGTGCATGCGCGGAGGGGGGGGGGCTTCCCAGTCCGCTCCCAGTCCTGCCATTCAGCCTGAACATTAAAGCCGGTGGCTGCCTCTCTCTACTCAGACCAGCCACTCAACCATATGGAAGTCCGCGGATTTAAATTATTTAGCCTAATCGCTTCATTACTTTTTATGTCGGACTATCCAACTAATCCCTTTAATTTGCCCACTTGATTTTTTTTCCCTCATCGGTATCCATAGGCTGCTTTCCTAAACAATTCCTTAAAACTCTGGGATAGTTTAACTTATTGAAACATGTTCCGCTGTCTCCTGCACAAATGACTCGAGCTATTACTGGTCGAAAATCCAGATTTGCATAATTCTAATCATTGGTTGCTGTTATCATTATTTAACGGCAGTGTACGGGCCATTAGGGTCATGCCTGCGCGCACACTACAATGTCTCCGGAGTACCAACAGTCAGTGGAGCACATAATGAAGGCTGGGGTTATCTCTGATATCGGCACAAAAGGAAACACCCCCTAATCTACCTTTAATGCCCGCTGCTTCTTTAGTTTTTTTGGAAAATAAATCCTTCTTACTGCAACTGAATCTGCGCGCTCAGAGCGAAATATAGGAGGAAGAGGAAGAGGGGTCTCGATAAGCAATGTGCACTCATGTCTAAGGAAAAATACTGACAAGACGCGTAATGAACCGTGAACTCCACAGTGGAGAAACCAAGGCACCTCCACCACAGACTGCAGCCCATCATACCTCATCTACACAGAGGAGCTGATAACGCTTCGCTTCAAAAAAAGACACACAGAGTACAGGGGAAAATGGAGAAGCACTAAATTAAAATCGACATGAAACAGGTCAAGTTTATGGCGATGCTTTTTCGAGCTAATCTTCCCAGGTCGGTTCCGGGTTCAAGTCTTAATGGGCCAATAACATTATTCAGGAAAAAAATTCATTCCGATGGACGGAATGTAAAACAGCTTTAATCATATGCAAATAACAGCGCAGCGGAGTAGTGACCCAGAATAGCTGAATAGCCAGCAGGGAGAACACACACACACACACACACACACACGAAGAAACACACACACACACACAGAGGGGGTGAGAGAGAGAGAGAGAGAGAGAGAGAGAGAGAGAGAGAGAGAGAGAGAGAGATATGTACCTGATCAAGGGCCACTGATGATCTTGTGATTTCCTCGCTGTCTGATTTGGAGCCGCCCTCTCTGTCGTCTATGACCAAGTCGATGGGCATCTTGCCTTTCAAGCAGCTGATGTACCGGTGACAGAAATTATCACACAGCTCGTGTACCTTCAGAGAGATAGAGAGGAGAGGCGTCACACACTCACCCCAAAAAAGAGGACATCATCACACAACAGTGACATGTGCAACCACAAACACACACACACATGGCAGCCTTTGAGATGCAAAATAGTTTTTAGGCAATTTGGCAGACCCGAAGATCACAGCACAGTTGTTGCATCTAAAATATTTAAATATGTTTAACATGAAGCATGACTGATCTCTGACAACGTATTGGCACTGTGATACATTAGTTGGCTAACATGATCAAAAACTCACATTTTATTTATTTATTTTGCACATTTAAATTGATTCACCTTTGTAAAAACTGAAATAAGATACATTTGGACTCCTTTAGGCTAAAGTGTGTCGAGTTCCCGTGCCGTGGCAGTGCACTCCATCCGGACTGTGATAGTAACTTAATTTTGTCTCCTCTCAAAATAGAGATATCGTCGAAAATTGACAGTGACAAGAGGGCTCAGGGGCTACAACGCACTCAACACCCGTGTTAAATTCATCATGGAGCCCCGGGTAGTGGCCATTAGAGCAGGATGACCCGCATGACTGACATTTAAGGTAAACTGTTTAATTTCGCAGACTTATTACATTATCACTGCCAATGCGCATCGTGTCGCCCGAGAGGAACACATGTCAGATGGGCAGAGAAATATAGAGAAACCAGCTTTAACTTGAATAACATTTTCTTGATATTTGCACAGTTTACTATCTATTTAAAGCACATTAACCAAGAAAGGGCACGAGAACCAACTTTTAAAACTTTAACCGTTTTGATCATGTTCCATAGGTTAAAGCTAATGTGCACATGCTACTGTATTCCATCTGATAGGGAAACAAATCAGAGTTGTACACCCACTGCTGCCTCTATCCACAGATGGCTGCATGGGGCCTATTGCCCTCCACGAGGAATTATTTCTAAAATCCCGCAGAGTTCGCCTATATGTTTCACCTTGTATGCAATTTCTGCCAGCATTAAACTTCATTAAAACATGCAGGGAGATTTGGGCACCGAGATATCCGTTCCAGTTGTAACAGCTTGCATCGTGATTAAACGCGGAAGAGAAATGGCCCCATGATTGATTTTGACGCTAATTATAACCGACTAGCAAAAATACATTTCTGCAAATACAGCCCCTAGGTCTGAAGTGGCGCACTGGACAGAGAAATGGTGAGGGAATATTACCTTCTCCAGCTCCAGAAGATGAAATCGTAAAACTTGAATGGCTTGAATCATCTGAAAAATTTAAATAACAATAAAAAATGAGTTGCTCACATCTCTTGATATTAAACAGGCACGTTTTTCTCAATACAAGTAACTGCAGACGAGGAAAAATATTCATATGAATGGATTTTATGTGGAACAGATATTAAACTTGGACGTTATTGCAATATGGAGAGCAGACATACAGTACAGGCTGGCGCTGCAATAAGCCTCAGTCAGATCTATTAGCACAGATACTCGTGAGGAAAACGTTACTCTCACATCACAGTCACACTATCAAACTGTACAAAGTGAGGAGCATGAAGAGAATAAGTTCCCAGGCACAGTTCAAAGGTTTGTGTCAGCTGTCTAACAGCGGCCCTTCATCTGCAGATACACCGGGGGCCATCATGGAATCAAACAGCCCAAACAGAGGAGCATCATCCTGACGCTTCAGAACCACAGGGCTCTCTGACACCTACAGCCCGGTATAAACAGGCAAACAACAGCTGGTGTACTCCAAGACACTCCAAGAAAAATAAGCACATTTTAGTTGGCATGTATGCAAAAAATATATATATGTATATCTTACCAGATTATCCAATTCTGGATTCGATGAAAATAAAGGCTTTTCTGCCCGAATCTAGAAGAAAAACAAATGTTTACAAAATATATTAGTATAATATATTTATATAATATATAAGTTATATTAATACATATATTTCTAACGTAGATTAAATATGACATGCAAGTATTGGCATGGTGTCGTGTTAATGTATACTTTACGCACAGCAAACACAGCGTAAGAAATTAAAACATTTAAAAAAACTTTTTACGAGGCAATGTTATTTTATTTTCTCTCAATGCAGGATCAACTTTAGGTCCATAAGAAAGAGCTCTACGCATAATGCATGCAGGTGAGAGCTGAACCAGCCCGAGCATGCAGATTTAAAAAAAGTCAAAGTTTCCTGACCTGTTTTGCAAACACTGCTATGTCTTCATTGAAAGATTCCGATGAACAGACGTCTCCGCCCGCCACCCCGGGCTCTCTGGGGGTGCACGTCGCTAATTCACATTTCTCAAAAATCAGTGCAAGCAAGGGGAACAGGGGGTGCCTGGGAACACACACAATAGCAAATGTCACCAGAGAGAACAGCGCCGGGGTCAAGACTACTCCGGGCTAGGTTTAGCCAGCCATGCTACTCTCCAACAACTCGCCCATGGGGACTGCTGCTGCCCGGGCTATTATATTATGCAGAGCTCGGAGAAAGGCTGCAAACAGCGGGCAGACTTCTGTGATTAAATCTAGGCGCGCCTAATAGCATAAAAGCTTTAGAGCCAGTCAAACAATTTCTTGCACACCGTTTGGATCCCAGTGTGTGTGTGTGTGTGTGTTTGGTGAGAGCCTCTGAAACTACGTGTGTACGCACAGTTGTGTTTTAGTATTTATTGTTTAAGTCAGCAGAGTAAATATGTCTAGACTGGTGATGTGTTGAAAGTTATGTCAGTATGGGACAATATGAAGAAACTGTTACTGGCATGTTTAGCCACCGTGAAGACATCATGCTTAGAATTTTTAATTAACTCCTGTAAATTAATAAATGACATGCTTATGTGGGATTTCCTTTAAACATGATATATTTTTAATTTGCTGAAGCCTGGAACATTACACACAATTAATTAAAATGGGTGAAAGAGAGGAGTTAATTATTTTGTTGCCACGTGATAAACGATGAAACTTAATAAGAAATTAAGCAAGCTACATTTTTTTTGAAAATATTAGAAGTTCTAATTAAAGTGGTTTTGTGTCATAATTATTCCTAAGAGTCAAAATACAATTTTCAGGGAATTAAATGGCAGCAAATTCGTAAGAAATACACTATCAGAAAAGTATTATTTCTTTATTTACTCATTTAGTATTTGTTCATGCGTAATTAAAGTGACTGACTTTAAAAGCCTAACATTACAAACTGTTTGGAGAACATGAAGGCTGCAGTTAGTTTTTTCTGCAGCAGTTTGGGCTCCAGTGTTTTGCTGAAACGCTTCCCGGGCATGGAGCCGGTGTTTTTCTTGCTACGGGACTGACTTTGCACCACTAGCCCACCCCGACTGCCCCCTCCAGGCCTGCCTGCCACAGAGCGAGTTTCCCCGCGGACACCTACCCGTATATAGCGTCTTTATCTCTCTTGAGAACGTCGTTAACAGAGGTGCCCATACTGGGAGGCATGGTGTTGGTGTGGGCGGTGTGCGGATACTGGTGGGAGTGCAGCTGGGGCCCGTGGTTCAGATGCACCGCCTGCATGGAGCGGGCTCCGTGCGGGTCTCCGTACATGGTGGTCGGGATGCCCACCCCGTCCATCCCGTAGTGGGGCAAGTCTTCGTACTGCACACAACAAACACAGTCCACAGTGAAAACATGCACAATAATGTGTTAAACTCTGGATATAACTTTGCTATAAAACCACAAGTTAGGAATATATGTTTGAAGAAGCAAAAGTGAGAGTTTAAGTAATCTGCCAACACGGCGAAATAGTTTCATTAATTTCCAAACAAATGGACTTGTTTTAACATTTTTCTTAATTCAAAGCGGTTTACTGACACAACTGAACTGAGCTGCCCTTTTTCTGCTTTCTTTCAGAATAGGCTACTAACACTGAAAAACATGAGAAATGCATTTATCTCCGTCGTTAAAATGTTATACTTGTTTACGAAAACATACGTTTTAAGACTGATGTGTATGTGTTGTTCAGCAGGACATTCACAGTTGAAAGACTACAGCATGTATTCTAACATTACAACTATTTTTCTTTTAAACTTGTTCAGTGACCCTTGTAGCTCAAATACATAATAATTATCCAATACGTTCAAAAACACTGGGAGAACTACAGCTACATGACTCAGTTATTATCTATTATTATTATGATCATTATAAGTGCTATTTTAACCCCACCAGTCTTACTGTGTTCTGTCCGTGTTCAACAACAAATGTCTTAAACTTGTTAATTGCAGTGTTTTCTAATTTTAAAGGCCCATAATTGTGCAACATGTTTGCACTAAGCACGCTGTGAGAATACAACAAACGCAAGTAAACGCTTAGTGTTTTCTACACGATGTTAAACTGGATTTTCTAACTTTTTTGTATTCAAGTTTTAAGTTGAATTATACAATCTCGCGTCCACATTGTGGTTTAATAGTTTTTAAACACTTAGACGATGCGTTAAAAAGCACACATGTTGATTTAGGTTTGCAAAAGACTAAATAAGGGCTTTTAAAAAAAGTGTTGCTACGTTTACAGATGAAAAAGAGGCTTGAATTATTGATAGTGCTCTCTAGAAGTCACAAACAAGTGCCGAGTAAAAAGCATTATCACTTAAAAGCTGAGCAAAGAGGTGCAAACCCCAGTGTTCTGCAGCTCCAGTGTCAAACTAAGAAGCTGTCCAGTGTCTCTAACATCTCTGCTTTTACACTGTTTACTATCCTGTGAAGATCCCAGTGTATGAATCAAAGCGATTGTCATCAGCTCATTACTAAAAACTGCCTCTCTGACATTATGCTAATATTGCAGTGTAAAGTTGAATGACGAAGCTCAACTGATTGTGAAATAAGGAGTTTTGTTTTGTTCAAAAATGCTCCACTCAATATGAAATAATGATGGAACAGTCTAGGGAGAAATGTGGAGATTTGTTTTGCCTCCATGCCCTCCCCCATTTCGCTTCCAGTAACTGGCCTGTCATAACTAATCTAAAAAACATAGCCGATGTGAGATATGATCACGCTTCCAATGTCCCTCAGCGGGCCGGTTTGTGGAGCGAACGAGTGCGGCCGTGCGTAATACCGTGCCAAAAGACGGCAAAAATTGAAATTGTGTCACCATGTGTCAGACGGACGACAGAAACTTTCGCTACGAGTGTATGTCCGTGTGTCATTAAGCCACGTTTTACAGCGCAGGATCGCATTCAGGCACAGCAGACTTAGAGAAACTTTTTTTTAGGGGGATTGCCCTACGTACCCGTTGCGCCATAACCCTCCTGACTCCCTGGTCGTCCTTTCAGTTTAGATAAATCCCCTCTGATGCCAGGGTGGAGACGAAATGAAGAAAGAAAATCCAAATAAATGGGAAGATGTTTCAGCAACAAAATCCCGTATGCCTCTTCTTCCACGGAACGGTGAGCCAGCCCCCGCTTTCTGCGCAAGTTTAGCCCAGGCGCGGCGAATAGGTCCTCGGCTATCCTCGGGGCAGCGGCAGCCAGGCTCCTTTTCCGAAACCAGGAGGAAAATAAAATAGCCCCTCAAACAAAAGTGGCGACTCTCATGGCTTTTTGTCACTCCGCCTGTCAGTCAAAACGCGAGGGCTTGTCAAAAGTACCGGATGAATGATGGTCCGACGCGCGTCTCCACGGGATCGGCACCAGCTAAATGTTAATGGTCACAATCACAGTTAAAAAATGAAGCTGCTCTCCTCTGGTTTTCTGTGATCACTCTCGGCTCCCGGCTTGATTTTCTTATGCAAACGCAACTAGAGGAGATCAAGAGGAGGTGGGGTGATAATTCTGGCTTAGGCTTTTCTTAAAGGAGCCACGATCGATGCTGTGCGTGTGTGCGTATATACGTGTGCATGTGTGTGAGTGCATGTGTATGCGTGAGCTGCCTGCCCGTTTGTGTACAATGGATGTGTGTGTTGAGCTGAGGAGGAGCGGAGGATCTGGACCAGACTGCTGAAACCCGGAAGTAGTGGTGGCCATAACAGGTCGCGTCTTACACAACGCACCGGGCTGCAGCAAGTCGTGCGGAGAGGAGGGGGGGTGGGAGGACCCAGCGAGACCGCGAGCTGCAACAACACGGGGATAAACCGCGAATACACACCTTTGACTCCGGCTTCATGTCTCTTTCTCAGAAACTGACTCTAATTCTCACTCTGGAGATGTTTCAATATACCGGAAAAAACTCTTGTTTATCTGGATTTACGCGCAGCATCCACTTCTCTTCTTGTAAACAGTTTATTAACGACCTGCTTTCAACTCAGATGTGAGATATTGTCAGGTATGTTTTCAACAGCTAATATGGTTGGATTTGTAAAATAAGACTGGATTTAACTTTGTGTGTATTCCTATTTATAAACATAAGGTGAAAGTAGTTCATTAAAACAGATTTAAAGTCATGTTCAGCTTCTGTCAACAGCATGTCTGCATGATATCCACAGGAGCCAAACACACCGTTTGGACTCCGTTTTTACTTCAATACAGCCTTTTTACTCCCTAACGTACAGAATGTTAAATATTGGAAATGCACATCATAGACTGCTTGGTAAAGTGCCACATTTCAGAGAGAAAGGACAACATATACAACTTTCTTCAAGTAATTAGGAATCACTGTTTATATTGCTTTTTAACAAAGGGATGTTATCTGTGTAAAAGCAGTAATAATTCAACATACTGACATTTGGATCATGCTATATGCTGAAATAAGTCATTAAAACATCTTCAGGTCTAAATAACAGTTCACATGTCCTCCGTCCCTCTCCCCCACTGCAGCGCTGAATGGGTCGCTCCAGTCTGCCAGGGCTGTCCAATGGCAGAGAGGCTCAGGGATGGGAGCCCCCTATTGGCTCCCCTCATGATCGATCCGGGGCTGATTGATCGGTTTTAGGCCACATTTGCGACGAGGCACAAAACAAAACATCGTCTGCGAATAGAAAACACACACTCTGTGTTTTCTACACGCTGTAAATTCACTGAAATAGAGAATATGTTATACATATATAGATATAACCAAGACGTCTCTCTCTCTCTCTCTCCCTCGTTCTGTCTCCTCTCTCACACACACACGCGGAAAAACACACATTTTCACATCTCTAACTTCATTAATAACTTCTAAGTGCACTCACACTCTGACTAAACGACTCAAAACCAAACAGTTAACACTTACATTAAGATATTTACAACTTTCTTCTCTCCACAGAAGTTATTAGTTCAACTTTTGTCTCTTTATAATTAACATTTCACGGTTTGCAGAGCAGAGGTTGTAAAAGTTTGGTCAAATATTGATGAGCTTTAATTTGTGGAGGGGAAACTTATAGATTCTCCAGTAATTTCCCAAAAGAAGTAATGATATCGTTGAGTAATGTGTGGATGTAAATTAACAAAATAGTTTGGATTTACAACTTTCACTCGCTATATTTCATTCTTCACTGGCATATAAAGGCGTAGAAATCGTATTTAATTTAGTCATTCAATATTTTTTTAATTAAGAAAAGAGCATAACTGCCTCAACATTTGCATACAATATTTATGATATAGTTCATGGCATATGCAGTCTTGTGAAAACGGGATAAAGTACGTGGATTGACAAAGTTTTAAGGTAAGACGCTGAGGGATTTCCGGAATATTTGAGTGGATTTTTGTCTATTTTTCTAGTTGAATTCCACATGATGATCATCGGCTATACTGTTCATTTATTTCTCAGCCCATCACAGGTGAAGCTAGTAAAAGAGTGTGTGTAAAAGAGCCACATGATCTCCTGATTATGCTCATAAGGTGTTCCTGGTCGGTGACAGCCTGTTTGAAGTTTTTTTTTTTTTTCGTGCAGCCCGTCCACTCATTGATCATCTGCCCCCGGGTGCCAGAAACAGTGTCATAACACGATAATGCGGCTTCACACATTCTGCGATGATTTCTGTGGTAAAGCCCGAGCGATGGGATCCGAGGAGACACATTTACAAGCATAACATTGCAATCAAAGCCTCGTGCAGTCCGGCCAGCGACGCTCCGGGGCGCGGGCAGCAGAGGAGCCACGGAGCCGACAGGACGCACGGACTTTTACGCACAGAGATTCCGGATCAATTAATAAACAGCCTTTGGGTCGAATTTGTTATGTAAATTAATTATTGGTGAGTATAACCTCTAATTTCTTCATTATTTATTTATTTTATGGTGTTATTAAATAATTTAAAAGCTTATTATTGTCACTGATATGTTCTTAAAGGGACGTTATTTTTGAGAAGCTGCTGTTTGAATCCACTTTGAAAGAAATGTGTTGGTTTAGTCAAACGTAAACAGGATTATATAGCTCACTGCACCACAAGGCACACTAAAATGTAGAGGGTCATTGAGAAAAAGCAAAGCTACATTAACATGAAAGGAGACCACATCAGCGCCTGACCACTGTAAAATAACTACAATGGCATTATAAAGCAATTAAGCTACCTCAATTAGCGTCTATAAAAGCAAACTGCAGCTCCACTTTCTCTCCTGGAGTTGCTCCTTCGTGAGGGTCAGCGCATTTTGGCATCCCGAAAGAGAGCAGGGGGGCAAATACCGTCATTTCTGTTTAATCCGCTTTGCGATGACGGTAATGCTTTCAGTCGTTCCAATAAAATCAGCAGGTATTACTTTCAAACGGCTGAATGTAAATTGACAGCATGTTTGACTGCCGAAACAAATGGACGTTATTAGACGGCCTGTGCGCCGTGACCTGTGCTGTTAGGAGACAAAGACAACTTGCAGTCTTGATGTTGCCTTAAAACACAAAGCTTAAGATGTGTAGTGTTACATGTTCCTATTTTAGCTCTCTTTTGGTCATTTTAAGGTCAGAGAATGTTGCAAATTTGAATATTAATTAAAATAAATAAAAGTTAAACAAATAAATGATACTTAAAGACAACATCTCCATGGTTTCACGGGTGCTAGTCTTTATGACTGTTTGTTTCTGTAATGAGACAAAGGTACTTTATGTTGGCTTAAAACACACAAAGCCTAGGATGTGTAATGTTATATATTTCTATTTTAAGTCTCTGTAAGTTATTTTTAGGCCAGAAAACGTTCTGATAAATAATGCAAATGTTAATATTAATTTAAATACGTGCATTTTTTTTAATAAATGACAACATCTCCATGGTTAGAGAGTCCTTGTCTTTGTGATGTGTGCCTGTCTGTTGCTGTGTGGAGGAACATGGAGCAACTGGCTGCAGCCGGGAGTCAAACTGAGGTCAAACTTTCTGCAGCCCCGCAGCTCTGCGCCAAAACGTGTTGGGATCCGCAAAGAGAGGCTCTCTGCTTTGTGTCGCTGCTGCAGCTCAGATAGACCTGCTGCACGGTTTCACAGATCATCTAATTATATGAAACTACTAGTATATTATCGCCTGTCAGAATATCCAGCAGGGAGCTCCGGGCTGAAATTATTCAGACAGAAAGAAAGTTTGTACAAGCAAATCATTTCTCTCGAGATTTATTTTAGTGTAATTAGCTATCAGGTGCGTATAGGCTATTATAGTCTGATCATATCGTGTACACTGTTGTTAAGTGTATTAAAGGTACATTAAGTGTCTCAAACTATTGTAAAAGTATGATTAGGTGTGTTATTTTTATTAGAAAGTTTGATCATTTAAAAAAACTAAATAATAGCTTCAATATCTATAGAATTACCAAGAAACTCCAAGTAAATCATTTGACTTTTGTCTGAAGGGGAAAACAATATAATGCCAATAATAGTGTCTTCATATTAAACATAATACATGATTATTATTTGTTATCAAGGGTAACGCTTTCCTCTGGGAGTTTTCACTTCTGCTGTTTGGCTCAAATGTGAATGTTGCTCACACACATTAATGCTTAATCATGTGCGCCTCCTACCGGAAGTGTTGGAAATTACACCAGATGCAGAAAGAC
This sequence comes from Gobionotothen gibberifrons, assembly GCA_943591055.1. Lineage (NCBI taxonomy): Eukaryota > Metazoa > Chordata > Actinopteri > Perciformes > Nototheniidae > Gobionotothen > Gobionotothen gibberifrons. The sequence goes on from CALSBZ010033921.1 coordinate 16,325, forward strand.
AGAGGAAGAGTCCTGCTCACATAATTAAGTACAAAAAAACATCCTGCAATAATAAATATTAGTTATTATTATTTCTTCAACTGATTTGAATTCAGAATACTCTGTAAGAATTGGTTGTTATTTCGCTCATGATTATTGCTCCTGTAAATAATTTAACATACTAATAAAATATATGAAAGCGTGGTTGTCTTTTGGTGTGTTGCCTTTTATTGCAAATGTCTATTTGGGTGTCAGTTTGTTTTATTTTACGCTAGATGTAATCACTGTGAAGAGATAAGAGAAATATTGTTAGGATCAACCTTTGAGATTTAGCTGATCTACAAACATAAACAAATAGGTAATACATTCAAAGGATGGAGACAATTAAGCATTTGATTCAGTTTGGTACACCAACTATACACATTTCTTCTGTCTAGACTGGTATCTATACATATTAATAATAAACACAAGTTATTCAAAGCTTTGTTTGGCTCTGTTAGTGTCTCAAAGTAAGAAAACCACTTCAGTTGTCTCTCTGAACGCTTCATATGCAGGTGTTACATTAACGATAACATGTGGATTGATGATAAAGAACTGAACCTGAACAGATCTGAGCGCTGCTGGATGTGACAGGTCCCTGCATCACACCTATAGAGACATATGTGATGAACAGCTGCTTTCCTATATGGTGAGAAGTGTGTGAAATTAGATGCACACATATAGTTACACGTA
>CALSBZ010033921.1:17435-28039 GCA_943591055.1 Gobionotothen gibberifrons
CTCTCTCTCTCTCTGTCTCTCTCCTACACTCTCAATGTCTCTCGCCCTCCCCTCATAGCAGCATTTGTCACCGCCGCTATTATTTCAGGTGTGCTAATGGCATCGCAGACACTTTTGCTGGGGGAGTGAAAAGGGGGAGGATGGAAAAGAGAAAAAATATGGAGAGGATTCTTCATCATCATCATCATCATCACACGGACGCCCAAAAATCCAGGGGTGAGGGATTTGGGTGAGGGGAGTCATGTGTCGGCCAGTCAGGGTGGAGCTGGAGGGGTGAGGGTGGCAGTGGGTGAGGATGAGGAGGGGGTTTCTCACACTTCCCAGGGAGACTGTGAATTGATCAGCACCTTAGAGAGAGATGAGGGGAGGAAGTGAGAAAAAAAAAGATGAAGGATGACGATGAGGAGAGAACAAGTGGAAAAAGCTGGGTGTTGGAGCCCAGCTATAAAACCAGGAGGGGCAGCGATAGTGAGGGGGGAGGAGGGGGGAGGAGGTGTGAAGACTCATCTTTTCCTGGATGGGTGTGAGAGTGGTCTGGGAGCACAGCATAGCCTAGTGGTAATAAAGCAGCCACTATGAGCTTTAAGGGAATCACACGAGGGGCTTTGATTCCAAATGTAATATTCAGTCTGGGTGGGACGTGTTTACTGAACTCCATGGTCAATAATTCAATATTACAGCTGTTACAAGCGTACGTGTTGAAAGTCTCAAAGGTTGTTGTTTTGTACTGTGAGGATTTTTCATATTTTGTTTGACGTCTGATCTTCAAATGTGCAAAAACTAACATATTGAAATCTGTGGTCAACACGTGGTCCAGGCAATTTGCAATTTAATTATTGTATTTGATCTTATTCTACAATCTAATATTCTTACTTATTTAGTAGTGTGTCCAAGTAGCACTCAGTGAATGACGTTGTAACATTTGTATCTCTGTGCCTGACGTATGTACTTGTTTTAAAATATATATTAAGCTGTATATATATATATATATATATATATATATATAATAAAAAGACCACAGGTGAGTATTTTCTTACAGCAACAATGGAAGCCAACATGGAAGTATGAGCAAGAGCAAGAGGAAGAGGAAGAGCTGGGCTGAGAGTGAGAGGAAGAGGAAGAGCTGGGCTGAGAGTAACATTTGTATCTCTGTGCCTGATGTATGTACTTGTTTTTAAATATATATTTATTCATTCAAAAAGTAAGTGAGCAAAATCTGAATAAAAATATATTTAAAAATATATATTAAGCTGTTAAATCAATACACCATAAAAACAGCCACTGAGGCAGGTTGTAGTTTAAATAAAAAAATGTTTTCGAGGTCATACTTTCTTAAATTTAAGAATAAATTCCACAGAATAAATAAATACATTTTAAATTAAAAAGAAATCAGCACATATTAAGCTGAATGAATATTCCAATAAACAGTCATATACGCAAGGTCTAGTGCAGATTTAAACTGAAGTAGTACTTCTTTTAATTTAAGTTTCCTGTATGGTTTGTCCACAATCTAAAAATACAGTAAGTGTTAATTCAACTTGGGAGTTCAATATGTGGCAGCTGATCTTTCATTTTGGTCAGAAAAAGGACTTTTATGTTGGAAACCGAGGATTTAAAGAACCCCCAACACGTTGTTTGTGTGTTGTTTTTCGCACGTTTCTTCAATTCAGATGATGGATATCTCTGTTTTCCTCCGGCTTTACGGCCAAACTGTGCCACAATGACTCTATTTGGATCCTCAGAGTGAAACCGGTCCTCCAGATGATGACCGCTTTCTTTGCCCAGGCGGCTGGTATAGGAGTATAAAAGTCTGAACCACGAGCGGCATTTGGCTTTGTGGCTGATCTGTATCTCCCAGCTCTGCAGAAAACACACGGACACCATGAAAGTACAGTTGGAACACACACACACTCACATTCTCTCGCACACCACAAAACTGCAGAGCTGTACTCAAAGTATTAAACAACAACATTGATTTACACTATGCTGTTGACCAATTAATGCATTTATTTTACAAGCGCAGAGGGAACGGTTTCAGATTTAACTTTGAGAGGCTTGGTCAATTATGCAGTAAAACAGTGGTTTTCACATTTAACCGCTAAAACATCTAATACATGCAATATATTAACAGATAAAGGGAAATAGGAATAAAGCAATAATACAAACTGTTGGAGCTATATATCTCTTTATATTATGTAATAGTTTAAAATGTATTCTCTTGCGGTTTATAGTGTTTATTGTAAATGTATTCTTAGTTAGTGTCATAAGTTAAATTAGTTTCTATGCTCTTATTTTGAAGGCACGTTTGGGCACTGTGATTAGAGCCCCTGGTGTTATTGTATATATTGGAGACAGGTGGAGGTGGGAGCCAGAGCACTAGTAGGCAAACGTTTTTTTACCAGGGTGTTTCGAGCCACAGGGTTTTCCAACCACAAGGAAGGAAAGCCATAGGAAAGGCTTAAAGGAACCAACCATAGGAAACATGTTCATTGTCAATGATATTGGATCATAATAAATGCACAACGGAGAATCTTGTCTGGACCTGGATCATTGCCTTACGTAAGATCCGCTAACTAGTGCCTCAGCGGCTGTATTATTTTTAAGTTAATTATCTGTTTTATTTCTATAGGATTTTGGCCGCTGCACAAACTTCAATAACAACAATGATATTTAATATTATACTGAAATAATCAAGTAAATATATTAGTCAGTCAATGGAGGGTGGTGCATTGTTAGGGACTACAATAGAAAAAGATTTCATCATTTGACATTTTCGTGTGTAATCCTGTCTTCATCTTTTTAAGTTAAATGAACTTAATAAGTAGAGAAAAACTATAATTTGCAACAGTAAATAAAAAGTCTGTAATCTATGTTAACGCCACGCTAAAAAAAAAAGAAATGTGCTTTGAAAAGGTCATCGGATTCAGGTGTAATGGTGACTATTACCGGTTCGGTGAGAAACAAATAGTCAACTGCTGGAGAAGTGTAGGTTACCATTTTGAAATGTATTCAAGCCTCTGATGTGAAAATGTAATCTAAGATCTTTCTGTTTGTCAGCAGTGTACATTAACTGCAGTTCTTCTAAACATGTCTTAGTCCAGTTGTTGTCTTTCAGTATACCTCTAAGACAGTGATTCTCAAATGGGGGTAAGCGGACCCCTGGGGGTACGTTGGGGTACTGCAGGGGGTACGTGAGATAATTTTTTTTTTTAAAAGGTTAATTAAAAAAATACCATGCATGATTCAAAACATTATCTTAGTACAACAAGTTAAATAGAAAATGTTTATATATATATATTAAAAAATATATTCCTAGAACCACCAAGGGGGTCCTCATATAAACATGTCAAATGTGTGTATTGTATTTTATAGTTTTTCACAATATATCATTTTGTTCATTGGTTTGTTAAACAGATATTACTTCAATTGAAGAACTGTTATGTTATGTTATTTTTTTTCATGCATGAAGATGAAAATATCCTTAGTTTGTTGTAATGCATGCACGAAGGAGTTAATATATCACACACTGAGGGAACATCACTATATTGTAATTATGTATATAGGCTTTTTCGATCAAACATTTTCAGGGTCGGTCAGGGGGTACTTGGCTGAGAAAATGTTTCAAAGGAGGTACATTACTGAAAAGAGTTTGAGAAGCACTGCTCTAAAACACCTTGATAATAATCCTAAAATGAAAGGCAGGTTCAGTGAAACTGTGGACCTCAAAATAAATTAGAATCAGTGTGTAAAATGTTGAGATGACATTGATACAAATATTTGTCTTCATATATATACACGTCAGGTCAGATAGTTGCGCAGCAGTTCAGCGGAGGGGCGCCCACTGAATCAGATTACCAAACACACTGATTGACTGCAGCGGTCGCTAGTGGACCCACAGCCATCTCCCCTAAACAAAGTTATCTCTACCGAAGTTCATGAAGAGGTCAGCGGTCACATCATCTCGTCTAAGATCCCTCGTATACTGTACGACCCCGCAGAGTCCCAATAAAGAAGCTTTCAAAGCATACATTCCTGTTGTAACTGTATTCACTTTCTGTGTTCATTTGTTTCCCACGTTGTATTTTTGGTTCCTACCTTTTATGTGCAACATTTAGAGGCGGAACTAATCTGCTGTGTTTAGTGTTACACCTGTTTAATCGACGCACTAGATAGTTGCAACGGCAGAGCAACGCAGGACGTTAAAGGAAAACTAAGGAAAATGCAGATAAAGTTATTAGCCCCTCTAGGTGACTAGCAGCCTACGAGGTACGTTTTCGTGCTGGTTGTTTGTGTAATTGTGTGCGGTTGAGCCGCAGGTTTGTGTGTGTATGTATGTATGCTATGCGCTAGCTTGTGCTACATGCTATTGTTAGCTTGTGCTACTTGCTGTGTGGGATATGTGCGCCGTTTATTGTGTAATTGGCGGCATTAACAGTCATGACATATGCATATATTACATATTTTTCTGTCTTATAACCCAGTTCTCACGGGTTGGAATAGGTCCCACGAAATAAACCCCGTATTTTAAACAAGACCTCAGCCTCGTGTCATTGACTGGAGGGAGCTACACCTGTCGTGAAAACAAATGTCAGAGATACAAAATACAAATACAAAAGTTATTCCACAATAAGACACAAACTTGGTTTCTGTGAAAAGCTCTCCTGCACCCACACGCTAACTGTCAAAGAACCAAGGTAGAACGGCTTGCTGTAAATTTCCACTTAGATTTAGTTAATTATCACAAGTGTCACAACCATCAAAAGACAACAACAGACGACGTGACGTGCTCTAATGTTTGACACTTTTATTTTCATACCCTTTGTTCTGCCTCTCTTTCTTCCCTTCTGTGTTTATCACACATCATACAACACCTGCCTCACATCAGCATTCTTCCCTCTCACTTTTTTGCATCGTCCTTGAGCAGAGTGAACGTGTACATTTGAACATTTCTCTTCAAAGAGCCGCGCTCTGATTCGACTCTGTAAGGAAAAGTAATAACATTGTGATTAAGATAACCTGAGTTATAGAGGATCTTTACCCGCCTTGCTGTAAAGTTTTCGATAAATCTTTTTTGAAAGAGTAGGTGTACTTTACTTTAATATGTTTTTTCATTCAAGTTGGAAATCAGCCTTTACAACTAAGATTATAAGTGCATTTATTTTCAACAAATGGAGAAGGTCAGTATTTTATTAATCGTTAAACTGTTCAAATTGGAGTAGCAACCTCCAAGAATGTGAAATATGAATGTTCAATACCCTCATTACATTCAGTTTATAAAAGCATTTGTATAATCAATGTCTGGCACGACAGACCTGCTTCAGCTGATTCCGAATCTTTAGAGACTTGGATTGACTGTTTTGTGTCGAAAGGAGCCAGTTGAGGTGGTTCGGGCACCTAGTAAGGATGCTAGTAAGGATGCCACCTGGGCGCCTCCCTAGGGAGGTGTTCCAGGCACGTCCAGCTGGGAAGAGACCGAGGGGTAGACCTAGGACCAGGTGGAGGGATTATATCTCTTCGCTGGCCTGGGAGCACCTTGGGACCCCCCAGTCTCAGAGCTGGTTGATGTGGCCAGGGAAAGGAACGTTTGGGGCTCTCTGCTGGAACGGCTACCTCCGAGACCCGACCACGGATAAGCGGGAGAAGATGGATGGATGGATGTTTCTGATGGATTTGCCAAAGAATGTATCATTTTGCCTGAACTTAGGGTGTTTTCATAGATTCAAGCTTTTTTAAGGGTATTTAAAGACATGAGCAAAAGTTATTTAAATACATACCTACACAAACACAGCAAAACCTACTTTGCAAAAACCTCAATGAGTGCAAAAGGACTCTATAATAGCAGTGTGTTAGTGTCTGTCACTAGAAACCTTGTAGCTTCTACATTTTTAAATACAAAATAATAAATACTATTTACTCAAAAAACACTCATCAAAAATCTTACAGATGGTTTTTCTCTGACCCTGAAAATGTTTGTTGATATAAGGTTTTATACAAATTCAATTTATTTCTGATGAGTAGTTTTTGAGTAAACATAACTAAACTTGAAAACAGACTAAGGATTGCTGTCGTTCCACAAAGAGAGAAACGGAGCGGCTGCGGCCGACCGCTGTGCTTTCCGATGGGGAAACTGAGATTTCCTGCAGAAACAGTGACAGGATGAATCAGTCCTGATTGACATGTGAGCTGTGATTACGCTGGTCCTGGATCTGCTCTCACCACCAAACCACTGCAGCGGCTCTAACTCCCCACTTCCTGTTATTTTCACCAAATCCTGGAATAAAAACTCAAATCTAATTAACTCTACGTATAAAATGTCACAAGCTCACAGCATGGGACCCATAAGCTGATGTAGACTGCAGTGGTAATAGTATAAACAATAGAGTATTGACAAACATATTTTGGCATTTGTTTTTACACTAAAGTATCAGATAAGTGAGTTTACGGCATCAGGACAATTTACAGTGTTAAACATAAAATAAGAAATCAATTAGTCTCACATTATATAGTTAACTCTAACCATCTGGAGGTAAATTAGCATATATGGCAAAAATAATAAATACAAAAATGGAGTTTGACTATTTTACGCTACATTATAATTTGCTTTAATTTTCAGTTTGAGATTTTACATTGAAATGTCGTATGATAAACAAACACAATATGAAGCATCTTAATAGATTAAATCACACATCACAAAAAGTAGCAACAATTATTCGCTTCAAACAACTTTAACATTGAATTGAAGCTTCACGTTAATGCATCAATAACAATCAAAAAATAAGCAAAATGAGTACTTTTACTTCTAGTATATTGTCGTGGAGGTATTGAAGTATTTTCTTGCATGCAGGACTTTCACATGGACTGCAGTACTCGTTTAAAATAAGTGAAATATCTGAGAACTTCACCGCCCCTGTGACACAAATCTAGTCGGACTAAGTGCTAGAATTATTTGCAAATATTTTCTGACCTGTGCTTGTAAAGTCTCCCTGTTCCTCCCAGTGGAAACACAAAATCTCCCGGTGGTTTAGGAGCAGTGCGGGTTAATCGGAGTCTCCCGAGGGAATCAACATCACAGGGCAGCGCATAAACATTTTAGAGATTGACCTTTAACCTATAAGGCACTAAAGAAAAAAAGTCTGGTAGGGGTTACACGTCCAAAACCATTACACATCACAAGCAATTTCCCTCAGACATTCAGACAGGTAAATTGTATGCATGCGTGGCGCAGGCTTTTGCAGAAAGTCGGCCCGTTTGAAAGCAAAAGTAACTCAAAGATGTCTTCTCTGTTTTTCCAACATATATATTGTGAAATGTCATAATCCTGCATGCAAACACACATCTACACACAGAGTCAGTCTACGTCTGACAACATCAGTGCAACCTGACCCGGCTTAATAAAGCTTTAACTGCATTTACTGCTCCGTTCAAACGCCCTCTTGTTGTTCTACCAATTCACCACACTGTCATTGCACTGCGGCGGCATATGGTCCTCATCTAGTGGCCAGCGCGAGATAAAAGCCAACAGGCAGCGAGTGTACAAAGCAGGGGAGAAGTGTGTGTGCTCATGTTCATATACGTGACTATTGTGTGTGTGCATGTATGTAAGCATTTTAGGGTAAATTGGACTCAACGTGACTCGGGGGATGGTTAGGAAAACGGCATGATGTCACCGTTATTACACTGTAAACGCCGTTGATTTGGCTTTGAGGATTTGTGCCTCCGACATGTGCGCCGAGGCTGGTTCACAGATCCCACCTCCACATCCAGGCTTTGAACTTTTTCTACTGAGAATCAAAGTGAAGTATTAACACATCAGGGCAAATTAGTCAACCTATTAGTCACTTATATTTGTGTATATTTGGGACATTTGCTACAACAGAGAAACAAAATGCTAAATCAAACATCCTTCAACACTGATTGTGGCGGCTCAATCCCCAGTTACGTTTGAGTCGCCCGAGAGGCTAAACTTGGCTATAAACTGTGACGCGTTTTCGAAGAGAAAGTCCATAGTGAAGCAAGAAGATGGTTTTTGGGATATTTAATAAACAAAATCATAACATAGTAACTATGGACAAAACGGTCAACAGAAAAAGTAACAGCACAAGCTCACCCTCTGTCATGCGCACTCGACATGAAACAGGTGACTTAAATAACCAAACCACACCCATGTGACAGTTACCGGAAGTGCTCAACAAACAAATAAAAGTGGCGTAAACAAATAATAATAATACAAATAATGAACTTGGACTAAGTACAGGGTTCATACACTTTTTCACCAATGATTTTCAATGACTTCTCCATGACCGTTACCTGTGGCTGTGAGGGCGACTGTGGCTGTGAGGGAGTGCAGTCGTCTTTCAACCAGAAGGTTGTGGGTTCGATCCCAGCCCATGCAGTCAACATGTCGATGTATCCTTCGGCAAGATACTTAACCCTGAGTTGCTCCCGATGGCCAACGGTGTGTGAATGTGTATGCGTGTTAGTTCCGAGAGTAAGGTACACTGCTCTGTATGAATGGGTGTGAATGGGTGAACGACATGTAGTATGTAAAGCGCTTTGAGGGGTCTTAAAGACTGGATAAAGCGCTATATAAGTACAGTCCATTTACCTAATTTTCCATGACCGAAAGAAAGTACTCTTTCTCAGCGGTACCACTGACATTTTCTTATTTTAACATGGTAAGCTGGAAAATATGAAACGTGTTGTGCCTATCTAAAACAAATCAAATAGTTGGCTTACTAGCTCCCACAGACTAAAGCCAGTTAAATGCCATTTTACGTTTCATTACTATACAGTATTTATTATCGTTATAGCATTACTATTTTGGCGATTAGATAAAATATAAATTACATTTGATGCAACTTTGGTTACATTTCCACGACTTTTCCAGGGCCTGGGATTTGCATTTTGAATTTCCACGACTTTTCCAGGTTTTTAATGCCCGTAGGAACCCTGTAAGTAGCATCATGGCGCCTACAGCTGCTTTTAAAAAGGATCAATATGTTACGAGTAAATCATATATTCAGTTAGGGCGCTTTATATTTTCTAAATGATGAATTTCAGACGATGGCTTTGGCAACACACTAAATAAACAGCTCAATAACGGGATTACGACTGACAGGAGATTGGCTCGAGGACAACCTCACTGTGCCTCCTTCGTGCTAACGTGAGTGATTTTGCCTGCTCTGCCCAGTCAGGTTTATGAAAGTCGGGCGGATTAGCGACCCAGCTGGGGGCTCAGTAAACCAACACTCGGCCCTCGGACTCACACCACCAAACATGACTTCCCAAACAAATCTCGACGACGTCCACCCCGCCTTTATTTTGGGCTTTTTTCCCCCTCGCTAACACGGCCTTCCACTGCAACACACACAAGGCTCTCCAAACACAACACACACAAGGCTCTCCAAACACAACACACACAAGGCTCTCCAAACACAACACACACACGCCCTGCTCCAAATTAAAACACCAAGGCTTATTGAGCAATACTCTTCTAATGGTTTCATCCACCAATGGTTTCATCTTTGCCGAATAAACACACATGCAGCCTTAAAAGAAGGAGCCGCTCTCCTCTCTTCTTACGTAAGCTGGCAGAAAATCTCCTAAATCCCTCTCTTTTGCCGTTGTTGTGTTACGTCTCGGCTAGTGCTCCCTTTCGAAAGAGCATCTGAGACCAGAGGCAATTATAAGTTGAGCGGGGGCCTTTTGGGCATCAGACCATTTAGCATAGAGGCTAATAAGGGTGGCTATCGAGAGATGCACACAGACCTATTGGCACGGCAGCGCTGAAGGTGATTCGACGGCACTGAATCGTATCAAAGAGCTTCAAGATGTCTCGGAGGGAGAGCTCGCGTTGGGATGGTTCCTGGAGTCAATGCGGGGAATTCAATCTCCAAGGACTCGCATCTGCTCCCGTGATATCTTTTTAAATGTCCAATGTTTTTGGCAAGTCTTTAAGAGAAACTGCTTTAGAACCAGCTGTAGAAATGAAATAAGGACATAGCCTTCCTCTGTCATGTAAGAAACGTGGACATACATGGAAAATCCATAAAGAAATTTCGATAAAAGCTGAACTGTTAGCAGGCACAGAGATGCGGTTAAAAGTTATCTGTAAACTTGAAATATAAGGCAATGTGTTTACCTTTAAAACGTCAATCTTTTTGAATGAAGGTTTAGGTATGTAGAAAATGGAGAGTATCACTATTTCTAACACTTTGACAGGTGCATTAATCTGTCAGAGGACCAGAAGGGAAACAGTTAAAAGAAAGCATTAGATTAAGATCCAGAGACAATGTGTGTGTAGGAGACAATGAGAGGAAAGGTCATAAAGAGAGAAGAAGAAGAAGAGGAGGGAGAGAAGGAGAGGACAAGGCAGAAGAAGAGAAAGAAAGAGAAAAAGAGAAAGAAAGAGCAATGGAAGGTTGCTGCTAATTCTTCCATATCTAAGCCTCTTTGCAGAAACTCCCTTTGTCTTCCAAGTCCCAGTCATTAGAGCCTAATCCTATCAACCAGGGGCTAATCTGAGGGCAGAGGGTTCAGCCCCCTCAGCTCCACAGGCCAACACACACACACACACACACACACACACACACACACACACACAC
>CALSBZ010033963.1:0-14583 GCA_943591055.1 Gobionotothen gibberifrons
CAAACAGCATCATCTGCTGGACAACTACATGAAGTACAAATACAAATTCTGGCTGATAGCTCCACAATTCGGGGTCGTACAGTGATGACATTACATGTCTGGATTCTGTGGAGTCTGAGCTTTAAATCGTATATCTTGTTTGTGCAGTTAAGATAGAAATAAGGGTATTTCTACCGTGAGTTCTGTGTAAAACTCCGTTAGCGTTAGTTAGTATTTTTTCGCTCAATGCTAATTCAAAGGCTTGGTATTGCTGTTGTGTTTTTTTTAGCTAAAAATTTTTCATATTGTCAGTTAGCGGCGTTTCTTAACTTTAAAAGGGTATGGAACATTAATAGTTTCATAAATGTTAAGAAGCCCTGAGACATAGTCTCAATGATGTGTGGGGGGGGCCCACGTGGGCGTACTTCGGGTTTAAGAGGTTAAAAAATGTACTTGTTAAACAAATCTTTCCGCGGGGCATACCCCCGGACCCCCCTAGAGCAGGCCTATTCAACTAGCGGCCCACGGGCCGAATCAGTCCCTTCAGAACATGTTTCTGGCCCACAAGAGGTTGCCTGCAAATCGAAATGGCATATGTGTAATAGCATATATAAAACTAATGTCTGATCACACTAAATCCGCCGATGCGGCGAAAACGCTGTTTTTTCCATTCATTTGAATTATTTTGAATCTGTTATTTTGCCTGCCGCGCTCTTCTTATTAAAAAAAAAAAACTGCACTGTGTCCGCACTTGCCATTGGCTCAGTGAAACTCACGTTACACACTAGGTTTGCAAGCCACAGAGAAAGTACTTAAAGGAGAGGTGTCATGGCCATTTCCACTGATCATAATTCCATTGTTGAGGTATACTAAAATAGAAAAATACTGTGCAATTTTCCAAACTCTGTAAAGTATGTGTATTCAGCAGTATTCACTTTCTCCACTAAACGGCTCGTTGCCGCTCAAGTTGATCTAGGAAAATCGCCAATTCCAAAATGAATGGACTGACATATGTATTTACTTTGCCAACCGCAACAAGTAATAAACCGGTGTGTTTATTGTGCAACGAAAGTATATCCGTGATGAAAGAATACAACGTAAAGCAACACCACAACTCAAATCACGGCTCGTTTTCTGCCAGTTTTACCGTGGGCTCAGAGGAACAGTGGCTTTTAGTCGATTTTGCACGGAACAAGAGAGAGAGCTACGATAGCATCCCTGCGAGTAGCCTGGACACTAGCCAGACAGAAGAGGCCCTTTACCGACACGGAGACCGTTAAAGAGTTTATGCTGTCATTGATGAAGTGGTTATTGACCAAAAACTAAAAGACAGCGTCACTTCAGCCATTAAAAAAGTACCTCTCTCAGACACAACAACACTTCGCAGAGTGGAACTACTTGCAAAGGATGTGTCGGGGAAGCTTTTGGAAAACCTTCGAAAAGCAGAGTGTATGTCAATCGCTGTGGACGAATCAACTGACTGTACTGACATGGCCCAGCTGTGCATCTATGTGAGATATTTTTCTATGGAGTTCGCTTTAGGGAAGAACCTCCGGAGCTTATTCCGTTGGAGGGACACACTATAGGTGAGGTTATCTTTCAAAATATAGTCTCATTTTTTAACAAACGTCAACTGGATTTAAAAAAAGTTTGTCTGTTGGTCACTGATGGCGCTCCAGCTATGATCGGCAGAGTGTAGGGGCTGGTGGCACGTCTATCTGCCATAGCCCCACACATGTAGTATTTACACTGTATAATGTATCAATCTGTGTTGTGTGCAAAGCTCAGTGGTGATTTGAAAAACACCATGGACATTGCCAGGAACATTGTGAATTTCATTCGCTCAACATTCAGCCTACAACACCGCCTGTTCTGTCAGCTGCTTGCTGACACGTTTGCTGCACACACGGACTTGCTCGTCCATAACGATGTCCAATGGCTCAGAAAAGGAAAGGTCCTGGATCGTTTCTGTGAACTCCGCCAGGAGATTGTGTCTTTCCTTCGCACGAGTAAGCACAAACGAGCTACAAACCTCTTGGAGCGCATGTTAGATGAACAGTTTATGGCAGAAGTTTACTTTGTGTTTATTTTTGGACCCCTCAACACTTTGAATTGCGAACTGCAGGGTCGCGAAAAGTCTATCGCTGATTTGGTTGAAAGACTTTGTGCCTTCAAGACAAAGCTAACGATCTTCAAAACAGACCTAATGACAACAAAACTGCTGCACTTCCCAAAACTCGCATTTATGACCACATCACCTGGAGCAAACATAACGTAAGTCATGACAGACTTCATGACAACATTGACCGATAACTTTACTGACAGATTCCAAGGCTTCAGCATTCTAATTGAGGTATTGCAGTTTGCCCGTGACCCGTTTTCCATCAAGCCTGATGCAGACTTCTGTATAAAGGTAAGAGGTAATATCTTGCATTGATGAGAGCCTCTTTCAGATGGAGCTGGTTGATTTGCAGTCTTCCTTTGCTTTAAAACAGCTCCTGCAGTCTGAGGGTGTAGTGTACTTTTGGTCAAACCATGTTAGCCAGTATCAAAATCCACCCAAATGACCCCAGAAGTGGTGTTTTTGTTGCTAAATCTCTCTAAAAAGGTCCAATTTCACTTGTTTTGCATCAATCTTGATACAGGGTACTTATTATATGTTGTAGTTTGGATTCCTAAAGCTTTTAGTCTACCATCCCATCATTCAAGGGTAGGGATGGGTATCGTTAAGGTTTTAACGGTACTACTACTTTTATCGATACCGCTTATCGGTCCGGTCTTTTAACGGTACTCTTATCGGTTCTTTTGGAGAAAAAAAAACAAGGTAAACTAACTAAACAAATTGTGAACAAAACTAACATTGCTTTTTATTTAAATTAAATACATAATATTTCACATCAAAAGAAACAACAATGTTTTAACAAATGGTGTAGATAACCCAATTTGTGTTATTTGAGACTGAAGGGGATGTTGCATTGTTTTTGTTGCTTTCGTTGCAGTTTTATATATATCTTATAATGTAATTTAGGTGAACTTCCTGTTTCATATGTATGCTTTTATTTTGAAGGCAAGTTCACGCGGATGTTGTTGTGGCATTTGAAACAACGTGACTGGGAAAGTAATATCTTCTATGTAACGGCGGAGAAAGAGAAGAACGGACTGTATATTTAAATGTTAGCACCCCCCCGAAGAGGCTCAAGCTCTTACGTTGGGTCTGGAGTTACAAACACATTCAAATTCATCAGTAAAGTAAAGCCTACAACCATTAAATTCGGAGGGAAATGCTACAAATGGTATTAAATAATCTGATGACAGAACTGTAAACAGAATAGCTGAAACTTTAACAAACTAAATAACTCAGTTACCTCTAATCATTAACCCATGTTTGTATCATTGAGTTAACTCTGTGTGTTGCTGCTAGCATACATAACACCTGACGTGGAAACGTTACTCGTGGACGGGGCTACAGAGCTACTAGAAAGACAGTCGAACCCGGTGCATTTCTCCGTCTGGATGTGGTGCACTTTTGTTAAATGTTTAGACAAATTGCTCATGTTACCGCCCTTACATGCTAAACTCTTATTGCACTTTTGGTAACGAGCATCGAGACGGGTAAAGTTTAACCACAGCTCGGAGCGCGTTCTCTCCGCCATCTCCTCCGTGTGTGTGTGTGTTGCTGCATGTAGCAGCTACGTGTGTGTAAACTGCCCCGCCCCCTCGCACACAGACGGGGGGAGAGAGATCTCGTCTGAATTGGAAAGATCGAAAATACTATTTTGCAGTCCTTCTGCGTATTAGAAACGGAGTTGGCGACACTACAACTGCAATAATACATACGACATATATATTTTAGATGTCTTCAGTACCGATAAAAACACCGATAACGTCGGAGCTTAACGGTACCACGGTCTTTAATAATTCAGCCCCGGGGCCTGTTTAATACCGGCGCTCGGTACCCATCCCTATTCAGGGGTGGTTTTCACTATAAGTAATTTTTTTCTTTTGGACGGACACAATAATTAACATTTTTTTACTGTGTTCAATCTGAATTTACTTTAAAATAAAAACATCTATATTGATTCTGACACTTCTACATCCAACTCACAGGTGTAACCTTCCTTTGAGAAAAAAGATTATGCAGGTTACGCAGGTGCTTCCAGTCTACATATCCATCCCTCGTAAATGCACCTTCAGCTCCTGGGCTGGGGAAATGTCTGCACATTTTACAGAAAAGCGCGTCCCTACTTGCGCTGTATTCCACCCAGGGAAAATCTTCCTACCACCTCAACCAGTTTTTATGGGCTCAGAACAGTCTCATAATACACAAATGCACACAGAAGGATTCACACTTGTATTTCATGATCCGCAAAAGGATTCACACTTGTATTTCCGGATCCACACTTGTGTTTTGCAATGCACACACAAATGTGTTCCGTTTCATATTCATTTATTTTTATGTAAATAAAATCCAAATACAGAAAAAGGTTTTACATATGTATTTTTGATCCTCACATATTTGTTTTCCATTTAAATCCCCTGAACCTGCAAACACAAACCGCTTTCTGTGCATGGATCGCTGTGCATTCGTGTGTGGGTTTTTTGAGACTCCCCTGACGCTCACCCGATTCGTACTTGTAATTTTTTCTATCTAGAGCCAATCAGATGTCTCCTTCATTCATCACATGAGCGCGCCCCCACGAGGGTATGATTTATTGCGTTCATGACACTTCATATACGCATTTTGCGCAGTCCGGTCAGCTCGCTAAACAGAGGGCGGAGCTTCAGGTGATCATGCAGAGCTGCGTGTCTCCGTCAGACTCAGCAGCTGATCTGATCTCTCTCTGTCCGGTTATACTTCACTCGCGTTTATGTCCATATCGATCAGATCCAGCTCTCCTGATCGGCCTTTATAGAGAGCACCGATCAAACTATTAAGAGTGAATATCGGCCGATAATGACCAGTGGGGCTCCCCCCCGTTGACAGTTCACTGTCTAGCACTGGCTTCGTAGTGCACTGATCGATTAGGCTAAGCTAACCTGTAGCTGCTCCCTCCACACTCACAACAACTTCATACAGACATACATAAAGCAGCTGTATTCCCAATACAGGAAACACACATTTAAAACGGTTTTGCCTGCCGTTTCAGCATTCATCAATGGTTCGGAAAGTGGCGCTGTACCTAATATAAAAGATTGTATTTGCGTGCATTTCCTGTTCGGAAAGTGGCAATGTACTGAGAGTGGAGGTGTACTGAGAGTGGAGGTGTCCTGACATTAGCGCCTGCAGGCAGGCTCCATGGGCCTGTCAACTCCGGACTGCGCAAAATGCGTACATGAAGCGCTACGTCATGAACGCAATAAATCTACCCTTGTGGGGGCGTGCTCATGTGTTTGGCTTAGAATTGAGGAGACATCTGATTGGCTATAGATAGAACAAATTACAAGTACGAATCTGCTGACCGTCAGGGGAGTCTCAAAAAACCCACACACGAATGCACAGCGATCCGTGCACAGAAAGCGGTTTGTGTTTGCAGGTTCAGGGGATTTAAACGGAAAACAAATATGTGTGGATCAAAAATACATATATAAAACTTTTTTCTGTATTTGGATTTTATTTACATGTATATGAAACGGAGCACATTTGTGTGTGCATTGAAAAACACAAGTGTGGATCCGGAAATACAAGTGTGAATCCTTTTGCGGATCATGAAATACAAGTGTGAATCCTTCTGTGTGCATGTGTGTATTATGAGACTGTTCTGAGCCCATCGTTTTTACCGGAAATTAGTTCCGTTCAGAGGATAAAACACTTACAACATTAATTCAACTCGATATTTGTTCACTTGAATTTCACTTTGAATGCTTGGATATTCTCAATGGGTGAATACAAAATAAGTAAATAAATACAAATTACACCGAAGCTTTCTGTCACGATTCTTGTGTTATGTCACGTTTTTAGTTTTGTATGTCTTGTTATGGGTGTTTTGCTGTTCTGTTCTCCCTGTCATGTTTTCCTCCTTGTGTATTGTCTGGTCCTTCTCCCTGTGTTTTCCTCCCTGTCGTTAGTTTCCCTGGTGTGTCTAATTGTCTGATTGTGTTCACCTGTTTCCCTTGTGTGTCTCCTGTGATCATCAGCACCAGCTCCGCCCCTGATTGTTTTCACCTGTGTCTTGCTGTCGTGTGTTTAAATTCCCCAGTCTCCCAGTGTCCATTGTCAGTTCGTCTTGTATCATGCCATAGTCAGGTGTATGCTCTCTTTGTGCTCTAGAAAAGTTTTGTTCCTCACTACGTGAGCGATTTCCTTTTGTTCACATTTTTTGTCATCTCATCCTGAGATTCGATAGTGACCATTTTTTGTTCATCTTGTTTTTTGGAAAAATGAAGTATCTTACCAATACTTTACCTCTGTCTCCCGGGTCGTGCAATTGGGTCCTATATCCTGAGTGTCTGAGTTCATAACAGAACGAACTGACCAAGAACGCTTCATGCCACCCTGTCAGCACGAGGCGAGAAGATTTATCACCACGAGGAACAGCTGGGCATAGCCAACCAGGGAATAAAAGAGCTGGGAGGACACCAGGCAGAGTTTCAGGAAATCATCTCTATGCAGATACAACAGCTGACTGCACAGATGAATAAATTATTCACTCACCTACAGACTGCTCCAGTACCGGTCCACACAGCCATGGTTCCGGCTCCAGAACCGGCCCCAGCAGCCATGGTTCCGGCTTCACTACCGGCCCCAGTAGCCATGGTCCCGACTCCAGTTTCAGCTCCAGTACTGGCTCTTCGGCCGATGCCAGCTTCCTGTGTCCTGTTGGTTTACCGACCGTCTCGAGTCTCCTCTCGAGTCACCTCTCCAGTCAGCTCTCAAGTCTCCTCTCGAGTTCCCTCTCAGGTCCCCTCTCGAGTCTCTTCTCGGGTTCCCTCTCAAGCCACCTCTCAGGTTCCCTCTCGAGTCCCCTCTCAAGTCACCTCTCGAGTTCCCTCTCAAGTCCCCTCTCGGGTCAACTCTCGAGTTCCCTCTCAAGTCTCCTTTCAAGTCACCTCTCTAGTCCCCTCTCAAGTTCCTACCCAATATCCTGGTCCGTTAGAGGTTCCGCTGGGGGTCCTGCCAACTCCATGTCCTGTCCCGTTGGGGGTCCCGCCGATTACTCTTCTGCCGGGGGTCCTGACAACCCTATGTCCTGTGCCGTTGGAGGTCCCGCCGACTACTCTTCTGCCGGGGGTCCTGCCAACCCTATGTCCTGTGTCGTTGGAGGTTCCGCTGGGGGTCCTGCCAACTCTATGTCCTGTCCCGTTGGGGGTCCCGCCGACTACTGTTCTGCCGGGGGTCCTGCCAACCCTATGTCCTGTGCCGTTGGAGGTCCAGCCGACACCTGTTTCGTCGGGGGTCCTGCCAATTCCATGTCCTGTGTCGTTGGGGGTTCCGCTGAGGGTCCTGCCAACTCCACGTCCAGTGTCGTTGGGGGTTCCTCTCAGGGTCCTGCCAACTCCATGTCCTGTTTCGTTGGGGGTTCCACCGGATTTACTGCCAACACCTGATCCTGTCCTGTGGGGGGTCCCGCCGACACCTGCTCCGCCGGATTTCCTGCCAATACCATGTCCTGTCATGTTGAAGGTCCCGTCGACACCAACTCTTGCTCCGTCCGGGGTCCCACTGAAACCAGCCCATGTTCCGTCCAGAGTTCCATCTACGCCTGTCCCGCCAGGGGTCCCACCAGCTCCTGCTTTCAATCCCAGTGCTCCGGCGATCTAGCTGACACTGGAGGAGTCCCATTGCGGTGTGCGTCATCCTCCGGAGCTGTCCCGTCGCCGCCTTCTCGCCCGACCTTGTGCCCGGCCTCCTGAGTTCCCCAGCGGCCTTCACCCTTGAGCCCGGTCTCCTGAGTTCCCCAGCCGAGGACTCCACCATGAACTCTGCCTTGCCCCCGGGCCGTCCGCCCGAGAACTCCATCATGGGCTCTGCCTTGCCCCCGGGCTGTCCGCCCGAGACACCCATCATGGACTGTGCCTTGCCACTGGGTTGTCGTCCCGGACCCGTCCTCCGGACCCCCTCCACCCACCCTTTTGGATATTTTGGATTTTCTTTTGGACGTCTGGAATCCGTCCCTTGAGGAGGGGTTCTGTCATGATTCTTGTGTTATGTCACGTTTTTAGTTTTGTATGTCTTGTTATGGGTGTTTTGCTGTTCTGTTCTCCCTGTCATGTTTTCCTCCTTGTGTATTGTCTGGTCCTTCTCCCTGTGTTTTCCTCCCTGTCGTTAGTTTCCCTGGTGTGTCTAATTGTCTGATTGTGTTCACCTGTTTCCCTTGTGTGTCTCCTGTGATCATCAGCACCAGCTCCGCCCCTGATTGTTTTCACCTGTGTCTTGTTGTCGTGTGTTTAAATTTCCCAGTGTTCATTGTCAGTTTGTGTTGTCCAGAGTTGGGGTATTTTGAGTTCGTCCGAAGAATAGACAGGAATGTGACGGTGAGGTGCAAACTGTGTCCAGGCAAGAAGCTGTTATCCACTGCTGTAAACACCACGTCAAACCTCAACAAACACCTGCAAAGAACACATGCAAAGGTGAAGCTAATAGCTAAGGACCCCCAAACCCAGAGTGAGGATGTTGTGAGTGCGCCGCCGCCGACTCCGAAGCAACACAAATTAGAATTTGGAGGACCAGTAACAAAGCAGAGATGGACAGGCTTGTAGCATCCTTCATAGTAGAGGACATGTTGCCCACAGTGGAATCACCATCGTTCAGAGATATACTGCGCAAAATACAGAAAGCAGGAGACAGAGGACAGCCATGGTCAGATAGGAAAACATTCAGGAGCTATCTGGATCAGTCTTATGCGACAATGGAAATTGAACTAAAGAGAACATTTGAAACTTTAGCAGTCTGCGTGATCTGCCTGTAGGGAGGGACGGGCCGGCCCTGCAAGTAAAGTAACGAGAGTAACGAAGTAGTGTAATATATTACTTTTTTTTAGTAACGACCCCATCTCTGGTCTTGTCTCATGCCATAGTCAGGTTTGTGCTCTAGAAAAGTTGTGTTCCTCACTACGTGAGCGATTTCCTTTTGTTCTAATTTTTTGTCATCTCATCCTGAGATTCGATAGTGACCATTTTTTGTTCATCTTGTATTTTGGAAAAATAAAGTATCTTACCAATACTTTACCTCTGTCTCCCGGGTCGTGCAATTGGGTCCTATATCCCGAGTGTCTGAGTTCATAACACTTTCTCAGGGTGGGCCAATGAGTAAACTGGGCAGGCCTGGACCTGAATATACCACAACCTCTGAGTTGGCTGTGTCAATTATTATTCTCTTCAGAAATATTAAAGAGCCTAGATCTAAATAAAAGATAATCTTCTAAAAAGTGTCTTTAGTTTGTATCCCTCATCTAAAATATAGCTATTGTCACTGTGTGTTTGTGTGTCCATGCTTTCCACAATGCTTACTGATTAAAGGGTCCATCCATAAATATCAGCTCATCAGATATAAGTGACAGATCATCCTGATCCGTTTCAATGGACAGACCTGATCAATAAGGTTAAACACTGAGAGAGAGTGCGTGAGAGAGTGCGTGAGTGAGTGAGTGAGAGCTGAGACGAGACGAGACTGCAGTGAAGGATGGAGCCGATTGAGCAGCAGAGAAGGACTCGCCAACACTTCTTGACAACATAAGCCGCGTTCACACCGAGTACTTTGCTGTACTTAGTTCCCGGCACTTAGTGCCGCGGCACTTAATACCCCAGGGCACTAAATACAGATAGCGTTCACACCGGAAATAAGTCCCTGGGGGACGTCACTTATTCTTCTTCTGCTTTGGGTTTACTGGCAGGCCGCAAACAACTTCACGGCGTATACTGCGGCCGAAAATCCCCGGCCGGAAGTCCCCGGAGTTGGGGACTGGCTTCAGTAGAATCTGCTGGGACTCCCAGCAGCTTCTACTGAAGCCTTCCGAGTAAACGGCCAGAACGCCGACACCTCCTCATCTCCACCGCTCCCATGTTTTATTTTGTGTTGTCATAAGTTAGTCTCTCTGCGTTTCTGCGCGGGGCTAATGCTAATGCTAATAATGCTAATGCCAGGATAATAAAATGGCGGCTCTACAAAACATTTCAGACTTTTACGGGGCGGGGTTTGCAATCGCCCAGCCAATCAGAACTGGGGTACTTTTTTTCCACAGGAAAGTGCCTGCTCTCAGCAGGCGCTAAAAATGGGGTGAAAAGTTCTCGGCACTTAGTTATTTTTTTGGTGTGAACGCAACATCAGGGGTACTAACGGAACTAAACGCGAAAAGTACGGGTGAAAAGTACTCGGTGTGAACGCGGCTATAGCCACCAGACTGAGAACCATGTGCTGGTACTTAATGTAGCGCCAAAGCAACTGACGTCCAAACTGATGAACTGGCCATGTTTGAGGGTCTGAATTGCAAATGGACTGAACTTGAGCAGACCTCTCATTTAGGCCAAGTTGAGCAGAATGGCTAAGCAAGCTGAGGAGGAATCTATCAATAGGACATATTTAAATTAATAGCTCTATCAATCAGACAGTTTCCTTTCAATATTGTTTTGCATATTATTACAATTAATTGTTAGCAATGCTAATTGCAATATCTAGAAAGTGACCCAGCACATACCAACCTGTGCATGCATTGATGTCTTCCTTCACCCAGGGCCTCGTCAAATAATACACTACACACTTGATACCACATTTGATAAAATGAATAACTGTCAATCAATAGCCAATTTGAAATAGTAACGTTTTTTTACTTCTGCTCAGGTTTCAACTTAAAAAAGTCAACTGACCCCTTAGATGGGGCAAGTTAGCTAATATGTGCATGCCCCTTTGTGATATATGCATTGTATTTATTGAAAGAAGACATCCCAAAGTAAAGGTTGTTGTTGTAATTTGACTTCTATCTAATTTGTCATTGCCTAGCCCTAGAGGACAACATAAGTACAAATTGGCAAACACTTCCTACCCCACTCTCCCCTACTGCCTTAAAGGCACAAGGTTGTGCTCTGGAAGCAGTTACTGTCATTCAGATAAGGACAAGAAAAAAGTTTATTTACTGGCTGTTTGTTGGGTAAAATGTATAAGGCAAGTTGGGGAGAAGGCAAGAGCTACGATCAGTGATGGACTCTGTGAGGCTGTGGTTAATTGAACAGAGCTCAGTGGAAAATGGTGGTAGTCTAATTCTGTGCACAGAAGCTAAACAGATCCATGTTTCCCAAAATGTTGAAATTATGTTTGTATTATTACATCACAGCGTACACTACAGCGGAATATCAAAACAACGGCCCGGGGTGCAACACGCATCAATTAAAGCGACCCTCTACCACACAAAACAACACCTGTAAATAACCCAATTTGTGTTCTTTGAAATTGAAAAGGATATTGCATTGTGTTTGTTGCTTTCGTAGCAGTTGTATGTGTATTAAGTGTAATTTGGCATGCTTTTATTTTTGAAGGCGAGTTTACGCTGTTGACAGGAAGTTCTTGTTGCTATGGAAACAAGAAAAGTTTCACAGCGGGTGGAACTTGTCATAAAGTCCGCGATAATAGAGAACCGCAGTGACGCGTCCTAAAACCCGGAAGTAAGTTAGCATTTTTACCACTTCCGGTTCCTTCGATAAAAAGCAATGCAATTTCTCCATAGGATTTTGGAAAATAGCTCCAAATAAGGTCTGTGTTTGACACAAATTGAAGAGACAGATCACGTTTTGTTCTACGACATTAAATACATCAGCAGTGACCCCGCTGGTGATTTTTGAAGAGCTTACGTGTCTGAAAAACGATTTCGTGAAGTAGTATACAAGACAAACAACAGGAAATGGACCATAGAAGGACACAGGATACAGATTACAAAGAAAATGCCAGTTTGAACAGGTGGGTTTTGAGTTGGGCCTTGAATGTTGCCATGGAATCAGACTGTCGGATGTGTAGTGGCAGGGAGTTCCAGAGTCTGGGAGCCGAGCAGCTGAAAGCTCGAGCACCCATGGTTTTGAGGCAGGGGGTAGGGACGGTGAGAAGTCCTGCGGATGAAGAGCGGAGGGTGCGGGAGGGGGTGTACTCCTGTATAATATATGTATAATATGGATTTTAAGTTGGCGTGACGTTGAAGCAGCGACCCTGCTGTAGTTCCTTTATAGCATAACGTTAGCATTTTGCTTCTGGCGACTAGATTTATGATTCGAAAATTATAAAAGTAGGGTAGACATGTGGATATTAGAAAAAGTTTGCATTGAAGTCAATGGAGAGAGAAAGATTATCTTTCGATCCCGTTTGAATTGTGCCACGAATTACACACATGATGTATGTCAATCTTAAATAATAATTTCCATGTCAAAAAAGTCACAGTTTGTCGTAAAACTGTTGAAATATAAGACTATGAAAAATACGCAACTAGAAAGACTACAAATCCCAGAATCCCGGTCCCGCATGCTGGCTCTTACGGAACCGACCAACTCCCCTTTTGTGTATGTACAGCTCTCAACATGCCCAGACTTGGAGTGATTTTCACCTCTTTTAATACTTTTCACCTCATTCTGAAAGAAAGAAGTAAAATGTGCCAACGTGACGGCCGTCTTGGTGTGTGGTGCGAGACGGGAGATGTAGGTCATTGAGCGGTTCACACAAAAAAATGTGTTACTTCACAGTTTTACGACACATTTTAATTTTTTTGACTTGTAAAATTATCTTTTAAATTGACAAACATCATATGTGCAGTGTTTCCCCTACCATTGTCTTGGAGGGGCGCTGCGCCCCGCCAACGGAGCCCCGCCAACGGAGCCCCGCCAACGGAGCCCCACGCCCCCCCTGAAATTCAAGGTGTTTACCATTTTTTTTTTTATTAATTAATTTGGAACCAAATTGCAACTAATCTATATCTACTCTCACTGTCACATTGAATATGTGTTCTTTTATTAAATAAACAAAACGCTTTCATTTTAAGTCGTGAGTATAGTGTTTTTGACCCTAAGAAACACTGATGCACTAATCAATAACAATAGCTCCTCTCTCTGCTCCAGAGGATGTACAAAAAATAATATCTCAATCTATCTCCCCCCCCCCGCTGAGGCAGCACCCTCCCAAAGCAGTAAACCTAGGGGAAACACTGTATGTGTAATTCGTGGCACAATTCAAACGGGATCGAAAGATAATCTTTCTCTCCCCATTGACTTCAATGCATACCTTTTACGAAATAAGGTCCCATGGAGCTCCCCCGGAAAGGGAGGGACTTCGCCTCTCTATAGCGGGCCCTCTGTAAATTCATAGCTGGACGTCCAACAGCTCCTGTCTTTTCACAGTAACTTGCAGAGACGAGCTTCTTTCATTTAACCGTTCACATTCAAACAGAAACTGAATAGGCAGATTCGAAGGATTTATTTCTATGGAAATGTTATTTTAAATACAAATAAATCAAGTTATTTTGGTAAATATATATTAAATAAATATATTTTAAAAAAAAAATATTTTTTAATGTTTTTAAATATTATTTTGTAGAATATCTTAGGCCAGAGGGCCCTGACGGCTCGCCACTGGTTAATAAATAATAGGATATTTATTTCACAAGTGGAATCTTCAGTTGGTGGAAATTGTTGCAAAGCCTAGTTATATAATATTTGACATTTAAAGATCAATACGGACACAATTCCTCTTGTTCAAACTTCATCGGTAGATTTCTTTCAATATTCTTATCTAATTTAGACATCCATGTTTAAGAAATAAGAGAAAATAAAAGCAACAGAGATTGTTAGCAGAGGAAACAGAGCACTGCTCCTGATTAAAGAAAAATAGTGAAGGTGAAAATCAGCAAAGGGTGACCCAAATGTGGATGTCTACAGAAACAGAAGCTGTATTTGAAAACTATCTGGATTGACTAGAGGCCAAGCGCATGTCATCAGTAGAAGAGAATGTGGTAAGGACCACGACAGAGCCAATAAGCATAATTTATAACACCAAAGTACACAGGTATGCTTAATTCCACAAACCTCTTAACGCTGTCAGATATGTTAGACATGCAGCCCAATGAATACAGCAGAAACACAGAGGAGTCTACACTCGCAGGGTTTTACATGTATTCAGTTTTTTGTTGGCAAGAACACACTAAATGCTTCCGGCCTTGAATAATTTCACATAATCAGTAAAGGTCTGCGAACAGATGCACAAACTGGATGAGGTTCTCAGGGGGCGGAGAATGCAGGTTCTACCTGAGCACATAGATACAGTTAAATAGTTCTGATATATTCTCCCTTAAAGGGCACCTGTTTGAAGTCAGTCATGGTGATAAAAGCGAAAAACTGTATGTCACATTGATTCTTTACAATAAAACAACTATTACATTTAAATCACCTTTAAGAATCGTTCCAAACATTCCAAAGTGCTCTTTAAGTTATTTCACAAGCTCAACATGCGGCATCAGTGAAGCCTTTAATGGCTATTCATCCCATCATTCACTAAGTGATATATTATGAATACAAGGACATCAGTCAGAGTACCTGAGTACATACAGCAGTCCAGCTGTCTTTATATCAGCCTACAATACAGCCTGAATACAGCCACACACACACACACACACACACACACACACACACACACACACACAC
>CALSBZ010033964.1:12141-29062 GCA_943591055.1 Gobionotothen gibberifrons
ATTAAGAGCATTCCATGGAATATAACAAAAAGTGTATCTCGAGCCGGTTTCTCAAACTTACCTACCCCTCCTTTAAACTATGAAACAAGTAGCAGCATATTAAGTTGCATGAATATGAATGTGCAGGATTTCTGTGTGTGATGCATTTTGATAAGAAAAAAACATCTCTACTTGTTGATGTAGGTTCCTCTAGATCTGCACGAGTGAGACAATTCAACAAAGAAGGCATTCAATTGGCACTTTTTATATTTGACTCTGAGTTAGTTAATTTTCAATCTGAAGAAATAAACACTCACCAGGATTGGTTAGTCCTGCCCCAACTCCCTCGTCTGGAAGATCTGGATGGACAGTTTGATACAACAGTTAGAAGAAATACTCACATCTAGTGATCACTTTTGTTAATTTTGAAACAAGCAGCCACTTTAAAATGGGTAGTGTGAAAGATAATGTAAATATTAAGAATGGGCCTTCAAGCAATATGAACATACTATATCATTATTATTAAATAGATAATTGTTGAGAATTATGAAAAATACTCTTCTTCAAATAACTAAATAGAGAAAAAAAAGAAAAATGTAATCATTTGACAAATGTGGTGTACTGTTGCCAAGTTTTAAAACTCATGAAAAGTTGAAACTTTAGATATATGGTTCTCTAAGACCATGTGTAACAGGACTAATTAATTGTCACCATCTTCCTGTAGTTTGCTATTTGTTTTAAGTCTGCTTAAATAATTTATTTACTCTTTATCATTTTTAAATCTTACTGCTTTGCCTGAAGTCTGTTGCTTGCTCTTTTATTTGAATCTCGTTACACAGCTGTCTTGTACAAGAGATCTGGGAAGAGCTCCTGGTTTGAAGAAAAGGTTGAATATGTAAATGTAAATATATAAACTATGTTATTTGTTTTGTATTTAAAACTTAATCTGTAAAGTGAGTTGTACCTAAAACAGTCATATACATGTAGTTCAATATTTGCCTCTGAAATTAGGTGAAATCAGAAGTAACAAAAACGACATCAAAATTGAAATACAGTACAACAATTATTCGTATGTACATTACTCTTGTGAATAACGCTTAACCCCTGCTAGGTAATACTCACAGGCAGCTTTGGTCAGAGCCAGCATTGCACCAAGAAGTGCAAACACTCTCAGGATCTTCATTATGGAGATGATAGAGACGATAACCTAAAGAGAGACAGACATGTTACTAATACTTTTATAGGTAGAACACTACTTTGAACTATTAGTACTTTAAAGGACACAATTAGGATAATAATAAAACTTTAAAGCAAACCTGCTGGCGAATTGAATTCTTTCTTCCGTGTCGACGTGAAGCTTTAGCCTTTCTGTGAGGATGTGCTGGACAAAAAAAGAAACAGCCGTTATATACACCTACAT
This sequence comes from Gobionotothen gibberifrons, assembly GCA_943591055.1. Classification (NCBI taxonomy): domain Eukaryota; kingdom Metazoa; phylum Chordata; class Actinopteri; order Perciformes; family Nototheniidae; genus Gobionotothen; species Gobionotothen gibberifrons. The sequence goes on from CALSBZ010033964.1 coordinate 13,541, forward strand.
TTGCAAAACCAGGACCCGAGGCCAAGTACACTCAGACACTATTTATTCTCCCCTCCAATTTAAATAAGGCAGTTTCAGGGAAGTTTTAAGTAGTATAATGTTATATTTGAATGATTACCAAATAGTTAGTATTTATCCAACATATATATATATATATATATATATATATATGTATATTTAACCACACCCTGATACAGTCTCACCTTGCCCAAAGGCTCCCATAATATTTGTTCAATACAAACAGATAAATTAAGATTAAACAATTCATTGCAGACAATATGTGCTCAGTACAAATAAACATAATTCCTTAATTTGTGCAGCCGTGTGAGTTGAGCAGCTGGTGTGTACTGAGAACATTATTTTGGTTTTCCTCTGCAAACATTCCATATTAAACGTTTGCACTGTGTGAAAAAGGCCATAGCGTTCTGCCTCTAAAAGTATAAAATAACCTGAATGTTATTCTGGGTCGTTCTACATTTAGCCAAATGAAGGTAATAGCAGACAGACACAGTTAGAGACAAGCTGGTGAACATAGTAAGCATTTATTAGCTAAAGAGGTGGAATAAATGAGCTGGATTTATTGTACATTCATCAGGTGACATGAAACTCAACTCCAAATACGTATGTTACTCGCTGATCCAGTGTAAGTTGGGAATTGTTAGCTAACATGTTAGCAGCATAGGTTAGCAACAATGATATGTTTGCTCTACTGCCCTGTAGCAAGAATGGGCCTTGCACGTGGGCAACGTATGTAGTATATATTGCTCGTGCAGATTTAATCATTCATTATTTACGTAAAGTGCCAGCACTCTACTTTAGCTATCAACTCGAAGTTTAAACTATGACAAACCTGTCGTCCATTTGAACTCCTTGGGAGACCCTCAGCTGGACCAGCTCGAGTCTGTCAATGAATCCTTCCTTTTTCATTTGGGAACAGATACAACGACAGCAGTCTTAACAGGAAATTGGTGCAGATTAACACTGCAAGGAAACATGCATTTCCATAATCCTGGACTTTCCAGGATCCTTTCTGGGCCAACTGACGCTTCTGCCCATCTGATCACAGCCACAGACCTATCAGCCTTGAGTGATCTCATACACCAGCGTGGTTAAGAACAATACGCGTCTTGTCATGGGTCTCCTGATGTATGACTCCAAGGACCCCACTTCCCCACCATTTGTGGTTCCTCAGAGCCAAAGGGGGGTGAAGTGGACCCAAGCCCATGACATCACCTTGTGCAGACAATGGCGGATACACGGCTACAGCCGCCGCATTGCCACAAGTGGTTAAAAATAACCAAATTGAAGGGTAAAAAGACCACTTTGAAAACTTTAAAGGGATAAGCAGGTCTCGCAGTAGGTCTGGCATAAGGGGGGAAGTGACTCGCTAAGTGTGTACACAAAATGACTTGTTCCTAAGACACCCATTCTACTCAAAACTTTCTTTTGTCGTGGCTCAGTCTGACCTAAGCGGGCTCTGAGGGCCCTGAATATGTTTGAAAAGGGCCCTCTGGTCAACGTTGGAACGTAGAATGTAAACGCAGTTAGTCTAGTAAAGAAACAAATAAAGAAACTGCATACTGAATACCAGAATAAAAAAATAGAGTCCAAATTGAACAGTGTGCCTATAGACCCTAGGTCAAATCATTGGTACAACTTTTAAAATTGTATTTACAAATAACCCTTTTTAAAGGCAAACAAGTCCAGGGACAATCTTCTGTCTGTAGTCCGGACAGACAATGCTCACACTCAGATGCCTCGTGTCAATGAAAGCCACGCCACGTGAAGTCGACAACTAACTTCACAGTGACACTCTAAATAGGAGAACAATGCAGAATACATTGTAATGCGACCATTTGGTATCCAGCACCCAGGTGTGACTTAAAGGTGGGGTAGGTAAGTTTGAGAAACCGGCTCGAGATACACTTTTTGTTATATTCCATGGAATGCTCTTAACATCCCGATAGCAATGAATATCTTAAGTGCTTTGACAAAAAATCCATAAAAAAATGTCACCTTTACCCACCTTTAATGCTTCACCGATTTTAACACATGTTATCACCCCTCCTCCAGGCGGCTGTCTGAGGAGACTTTGAACAATGGAAAAGCAGGCCTATGTCCTCTGCAATGGATACAGACTTTGAGTAACTTTAACATGTCATCTTTTATTCCATAATTCCTTGGTTTGCAAGTTTATACATATCCTGATGCATGAGAATTGTATAATTTCATGTTGCCTCAATTGTGATTTTAGTTGTGTTATTTGTTTAAAGTTACTGCGTACATTTGCATTTTATCTGTATGTGTGTGTGAGAAAGCCATTTTGTTGTCTGTTAGTCAGAGTGCTCCTCTGTGGCGATGACGGCTTGCGGTTAAAAAATAATTAGAAACAAATTTGAACGTGGGGGGGACACAAGCAGGACTTTGAAAAGTATACAAGTACCTGAACGGGCCGTCAGAAAATAAATACAATTAATATTAAGTTGAGTCGGCCCAAAAGGCACGTCGGCCCACCGGGAAAGTGTACGGCAGTGACCACCAACTGGCGGCCCGCGGGCCACATCCGGCCCGCCAGACATTCTCATCCGGCCCGCACGACGGGGGTGACTGCGTTCGCCCCCCACCCATTTTTTTTTTTACAACGTCTCATGAGTAAGGTGCAGTACCGGAGTCCAACAGAGAGGCAGCAGCTGCGGGACAGTAGACTGCGTACTGCGAAAGCTTCCCTGCCTTGAAGAAGAAGTGATCCTTCGTTGTGAAGAGTCTGCTTCGTGCGTGCTCCGCACCACAGCAGTAGCCCCGCTGCGACAGAGTCCAACAGAGAGGCAGGAGCTGCGGGACAGTAGCCTAGAAGCAGGGTTGGGTTGTAACGGAATACATGTAACGGTGTTACGTAATCACCCCGCACGCAGATGAGAGAGAGAGATCTCTTTAGGTTAGATAACATGTGCAAGATAACGTTTATGTAGCATTTCTTTATTGTCGAAATTATGACATTTCATAACGGGATCAAATCAAAGTGAATGGCCTGCTGCTGCTGAATGCATGGGGCAAGTGACTGGAAAACGTTTTAAATGTTATTACATCGTTTTAATAAATAATAATGATAATTCATTCTATTTAGGGGCGCCTTTCAAAGCACCCAAGGACACCTTATAATTCATAACATATTCCAAGGAAAGGTTTTAAGACAGTACAAAGAATGCAGTCCGGGTGATGTTTTTTATGTGTGGTGCAGATGAGAGGGAGCTGTCCAGAATGACACCAAGATGTTGTGTTTGAGTTCTTGATAAGCCATTAAAACAGTAACATAAGTGTCTCCTGTTCACCAAAACATACCCATCTGTTATGGAAAAAGAAAGTATTCTAAAAGTAATCTGAATACGTTACTTTTTTAAGACACGTAACTGTAACTGTATTCTGATTACTTTCAGAGCATGTATTCAGTATTCAGTAACTGATTACATTTACCCCCCCCCCCCCCCCCGCCCCGGACAACAACTTCAAAATTCTGGGCTATATAAAAATCGCTGGCCCGCGATAGTGTCTATTGGATACATTTAAAGTACCTCATAATTATACTAGTTCTCATTCATAACACTCCGTTCGATGTCTCACTATGGGATGCACCTCATCCGCGGAGCAAACAGAAGCATCAATCTCATTACGCCAATCCCGATTGGCAGGTGATCTTGACGTCAGCGTCAGGGAATCCACCCCCTATAAGTAGCTTGCGCTACGTCGCATGCGTCATTCAAACACCTCTTCTCGCTTCAGAGCACATCTCTACATCGGTAACCGGGCTAGCTTAACTGTCCACAGACTGAACCCAAGCTAACTTCGGTCGACGGGCGCTCGCCGGCTACCTTTATGCTTCTCCAAGAAGACTTTTAGTATTAACATACCAGTTAATACTACTATCGACCTCGCCGTTTTTCTTTTCTCCGGAAATTAAAAAGTTAAGGTTTTGACTTTCAAGCTAGCAGCACACCTGTTGCTAGCTTGCCTCCCTCGCTACCGACACCACGCTAGCGAGGACGTTTTTTCTTTTCTTCTCACACCAGAGAAGAAGAGGACATAAAGAATATTACCACACCAGGTAATATTCTTCGAGAAAAAATCTGCCTGACCAGTGGCCGTGTCAGGCTGGGACTCGGTGGCAGCGAGGGACGTGCGAGCGGAGCCCCGCGCTATACCAAGCTGGGGCTCCCGGCTGGACCTCACCATGGTCTCGCCCGCAGAAGACGTCCTGGAGTTGGACTATACGGAGGACGAAGAGGATGCCTCTGGATTCCTCCTGTCCGACTCGGATGAGCAGGAAGACAACGTCTTCATGTCATCGGCTCAGGCTGCAAAGCCGGGAGCGATGGCTGCTCTCCCGGGCGATAGCACACCAGCTTCGCCCTGTCTAAGTATGGACCTGCAGGCCGTGTGTCAGCGTGCCGCAGCCAGACTAGACATCCCATGGCCCGAAATGGCCAAGGAGACCTCCAGGTCTCGTTACGAGGGGAAAAATGTGCCCCAAGCAACGAGGACAAAGAGGCAACTCCTGCCGGTCTTCCCGGAGATGTTGGATGAGGTGTCGGTCTCGTGGAGAGACCGGCCCTTCAGCAACAAGGCCCCAATCCAGGGTGCCTGGTATGGAGAGGCTCGGCCTGCTCCGCATACCGCCGATGGAACCGCTGGTGGCAGCTCACCTCCTCCCGAGGATGGCGACTACACCGAGCAGGAACCCCACGCTGCCGGCGAAGGCGGACCGGTTCCAGTCGATCATGACTGAACGGTCCTACAGAGCCGCAGCGCTGTCCGCCAGGGCTTTGAACATTTCCTCGCTGCTAACCACATACCAAGCGGAGCTCTGCGAGGATCTGTCAAGTAATCCTGGACCGGCAGTACTGGACGAGGTAGCCGCGATCACGGACATCTGTCTCCGCGTTCAACGCTGCGCCGTCCAGGCCACAGGCAAGGCAATGGGAATCATGGTGGTGCAGGAAAGAGCTAGATGGCTCAACCTCACCAACCTCCCAGACCGGGAAAAGGAGGATGTGCTGGACATTTTTGGCTCTGCTCTCGTTTCTATGCAGAAGAGATGCGAGTCCAAAAAGAAGGAGGACGAGGCCCTCCACCTCTGTCTCCCTCGAAGGGTCCAGCCGCTGCCTCCACAGCGGCAGTCCTTCGCCCAAGCTACCTCAGCTGCTCGGTTCAAAGTACCGAAGCAGCAGAGGTCACAGCCCGCCCCGAGTCCGCAGCCCAGGCAGGAGACGAGGGCGAGTTGGCCCAGAAAATCTCCGGTTCCGGCTGCAGCCCAGGCGCAGCCAACCCAGAATTTCGGCCAGCAGTCGAGGAAGAAGAAGCGGGCGGCCTGACAGCCTCCTCTTCTCCCCTCCGTGACAGAGCTGGAAGTCCACGGTTCCCCAGCTCCAGATGTGTTCCCGCTGCCTCGAGAAATGCCTTCAATGCCATCCTCAAGTCTGCAAAACACATGTCACAATATTGTTCTGTTTTCTCTGATAAAGCATTTTCCGCTGACGCATCCAGGCTTCAGGCCAAGGGCGCAGCTCAAAAAAATGAAAAGAAAAACAATAAAAACAATAAAACCAATAAACAGTCCGCCTATTGTTCCCCCTTTTGAGAGCAGCTTCGGCCTCTCTCAAAAGGCGGAAAATAGACGGGTCTGTGAAGGCACCACCGCCACGCGCATGCACAGTGACGACTGGGGTTGTAAAGCCACCACCGTCACGCGCATGCGCAGTGCCGGTGGGGATTGTCGAAATGGGGTAGCACCGTGTTCAGACACTAGAGGGCCCCATAACACAACAAATAGAGACTCAGAGGGTAAGAGACGTGACATCTCCGCTGGCTCTAAGGAGCAAACAGTGGGAGATGCTCACAACGTCTGCTTGGGTTTTCAAGACAGTAACACGGGGATACAGACTCCAATTCGCTGTCACCCCCCCTCGCTTCTCGGGCATTCTGTATTCACAAGCCCGGGGAGAGTCAGCCCATATTCTAGAGAGAGAGATTCTCTCACTTCTAAAAAAGAAGGCTATATCTATAATACCCGCCGAGCAGAGTCAGAGCGGCTTTTATTCCAAGTATTTCCTCGTTCCCAAACGGGGAGGGAACGGAATTCGGCCAATACTAGATTTGAGGGCTCTGAACAAATATCTAAAAAGATACAAATTCAGAATGCTCACTCACACATCTCTGCTGCGTCTCGTGCGACAAAACGACCAGTCGGAACAGGAAGCTATTACGCAGACAAATGTCTTCGTAAAGCACCTGCTCAACCTGGGTTTCATAATAAACACAGAGAAGAGCATGCTGTGCCCAGCACAGACTGTACTCTTCCTGGGTTTACACCTGAATCAGCGGAAAGAGTGAAAGCTTTCAGAGCTTGTCTCGCTCATTTCCAGCTGCGCAAACATGTTCTCTTCAGATCATGCCTGCGGTTACTGGGGCTCATGGCGTCAGACATCCTGGTCGTACGACTGGGAAGCTTACACATGAGGGAGTTTCAGCGCTGGGTAGCCGCCCTAAAACTAAACCCCGCGCGTCATGGTGCGCGGAGAGTGATGGTTACTGTGAAATGCGTAATGGCACTGCGCCACTGGCTGCACCCGACTTTTCTAGTACGGGGCGTGCCTATGGGTGCTGTCCTTCTACGGAGGATAGTCACCACGGACGCATGTCTGACAGGCTGGGGAGGTATTTACGAAGGTCGTCCGGTGAGGGGTCTCTGGAGCAGAGACCTCAAGCGGGCACACATAAATTACCTGGAGCTTTTAGCGGTGTTTCTCACCCTGAAACGCTTTCTGCCTTTTCTCAGAGGACACCATGTCCTCGTGAGGACGGACAATACGACCACAATATCGTATATAAACCGACAAGGGGGTTTGCGCTCTCTCCAGTTACACATGCTGGCACGTAAACTGATCTTGTGGAGCTGCGTCCGTCTCCTCTCTCTGAGAGCGACGCACGTACCGGGTGTAATAAACCTCGGGGCAGACCTGCTGTCCAGAGGTGTACCACTATATGCAGACTGGACTCTACATCCAATGGTTGTGAGCCAGCTGTGGGTGCGTTACGGCCGAGCCGCGGTAGACCTGTTCGCATCAAAAGAAAATGCTCACTGTCAGCTTTTCTTTTCAATGCGCGATCAAAACGCACCGTTAGGCGTGGACGCGCTCGCGCACATTTGGCCTCCGGTCCTCCTGTACGCGTTTCCACCCCTGGCGCTGATACCCCCAACTCTGGTCAGAGTGAGGGAACAGCGCCACACAATGATCCTGATAGCTCCGCACTGGCCTGCAATGTACTGGCTGGCGGAGATTTATCAGCTGCTGTGCGGTCAGCCGTGGCAGCTCCCACTACGCAGAGACATACTCTCTCAGGCGGGGAGGACGATCTTTCACCCACACCCGGAGCGCATGGCCCCATGGGCCTGGCCCGTGAGTGGTACAATCTGAATACAGTGGGTCTCCCGCAGAAGGTGATAAACACTATTCAGAGTGCGAGAGCTTCCTCCACCAGGTCTCTTTATGACTGTAAGTGGAGGGTGTTTGAGGAATGGTGCCTTCAAAAAGGGCACACCTCTTTTCAATGCCCTGTGGGAGTGATTTTATAATTTCTACAGGACCTAATTGAAAAACACAGAGCTTTCTCCACTATCAAAGTGTACCTGGCTGCTATTGCTGCATGCCATGTGGGCTTTGAGGGTAAAACGGCCAGTCAACATCCTTTGGTCTGCCGTTTTATGAAGGGAGCTCGCAGGCTCCTTCCTGTTTCCAGGTCACTGGTGCCCTTATGGGACTTGACAGTGGTTTTAGATGGGCTCACTTGAACCCCATTTGAACCCCTGGAAGAAGCTGACATGAAGCATCTGTCACTCAAGACAGTGCTGTTACTGGCCCTAGCATCCGCCAAGTGAGTCAGTGACATTCATGCGCTATCTGTACATCCTTCATGCACTCAGTTCGCCCCAGGGCAAACGAGAGTGTTGCTGAAGCCCAACCCTGCCTTTATACCTAAGGTGGTTGGTTCATGTACCCCAATTGACATTGAGGCATTTCCTCCGCCGCTGTGTCCCTCCGGGGAACAGCAGCCGAATTTGCTATGTCCAGTCCGTGCTTTACGCACTTATATGGACAGATCAAAAGAGTTTCGTCATAATGACCAACTCTTTGTGTCCTGGGCTAACCCTCAGAAGGGCAAGCCTGTTACTAAGCAACGGCTCTCCCACTGGATTGTGGAGGCAATTGCTTTGGCTTACACGAGTCAGGGTCTGCAGGCACCTTCGGGTTTGCGTGCTCATTCGTGGTCTGGCTACATCCTGGGCTTTGTTCAAGGGTGTCTCCATCCAAGACATTTGTGCAGCAGCGAGCTGGTCCTCGCCGCTCACTTTTGTCCGCTTTTACAGGCTAGACTTCTCTACTCCCAGTGTGGCCCGAGCAGTGCTGGGCACCCTGTTGAGTCAGAGCTCTACCTGTTAAGTTCTGGTTGGTTTGGTGATTTTCGAGATAAGCTCGTCTGGCAATACGGGAGCTACAATATCCCATAGTGAGACATCGAACAGCGTGTTATGAATGAGAACTATAGGTTACTTACGTAACCCCAGTTCTCAGAGTAACATGAAGTGAGATGTCTCACCAGACGGCCCTCCTTGCTATGGTGAAGCGAGAAGAGGTGCTTATTTTGAATGACGCATGCGAGGTAGCGCAAGCTACTTATAGGGGGTGGATTCCCTGACGCTGACGTCAAGATCACCTGCCAATCGGGATTGGCGTAATGAGATTGATGCTTCTGTTTGCTCCGCGGATGAGGATATTTTTCTATTTGAGCAGCAGAACATTGTTATGCAGGTGATTGTATCTGAAATACTTCCACTTAATTAATTACTACTCTTTTAAAAGCAATAGACCAGAGAAGTGTGTCTCCTCAAATGTTGTGTGATAGAAATGTAAAATTCAGGAAATGTGTACCCATATAAAAAGAAAAAAGGCTCACAGACTATGAAAGGGTTTTAATGATGATGCTTTTCAATATGCATAAGACAAGAAGGAACAGTTTTTTGTCAGCAGGATGTAGTTGTGCTAAAAGCATTCAAAATATGTATACCCCAGGGACACAAGAGAAAGCTAGACTAAATACCCAAGGGGTAATTACAAGACAAGACACAAAGGGAAGGTTTCTCATTTCTCTAATTCCCCTCCTCGACTCCTATCCTCGCATCTTAGTCCCGCCCACAGGAGATGCGAGCGGAGGAGTTGGGGAGGGGAACCGAGGAGAGGAGTGGAAGCAGCAGGCGTTTAGAGAAATTAGAAATCCTCTCCTCTGAGCGGTCATTAATGATGACAGGAGGCACAGCAGCACTCTGGGTGTTTCTCAGTGTCGAGGAGGCTTGCTTGGTAGCACATGTACCTCCGAGTCAGTTGCTTCAGAAGCGAGGCAAGAATCCTTCCTAGCCTCGGAAAACGAAAAATTGTGGAACAGGCTAACAGGTGTGCAGGTGTGGGTCATATGCGAGGCCTGTAAGTAATTATTGAACCCTGAGAGCAGGAGACACTGAAAAGAGTCAAGGGAAGCTTATAAAAGTTAACAGCATTTAATTACACAAAATATGCGGTGATGTACAAATGAAATTTGCGAGTGGAGGAGCTCTCCTCATGCGTCCGGTCAGCCGAGGTCAGGGAGTGGATCAGATCAAATTACGCCATATCAACATTGATTTTAATTTCTAACAGGCCCCGCCTTAAATGGAGCGCGATTTCCGCCAAAGATTTGGAAATTGGTCAGTGCGCAAAGCATTGTGGGGATTTTAAGACTGCGGAGTCTACACATGTGCAGCCTCGAAATTTCCCGCAACGAAGTATGCCGGCCTCGGTAGAATTCCAAGTATCCTGGACATTGGAACAGTCCTTCGGCGGGACTCGATGACTTAGTAACTTTTGAAGTACTGTTACTAGACTACAAAGCATTAGCCAAAAGCTCCTACAGCAGAAACCTATCTGTTAGTGCTATAGCCAAATTTAAGGAAGAGATTCCACCAATACTTAACTCGATAGCATGCATGCATGTAAGGGAGGAAACTTATACAAAATGTACACCACCCCAAATTGATCATGTTGTTGATAGTGCTACAGATACGCTGCGAATACAATTAGACTCTGTTGTTCCTTTGAAAAAGAAGAAAATAAAACAACATAGATTAGCTCCATGGCATAATGCCGAAACCTGCAAAGTAAAGCAAAAGTCGAGACAACTTGAAAGGATATGGCGTTCCACTAAACTTGAAGAATCTCGTTTAATTTGGCATATTACTCTCAATGAATATAAGAAACCACTGCGTAAAGCGAGAGCAGCCTACTACTCTTCATTAATAGATGAGAATAAGAATAATGCAAGATTTCTTTTCAGCACTGTAGCCAGGCTGACAGAGAGCCACAGCTCTATTGAGCCTTCTATTCCCATAGCACTCAGTAGTAATGGGAAACATAAGTTCTAATATTACACTAGATACTAAACTAGAATGCTTTTCAGCCATAAACCTTGAACAATTAAATTCAATGATTCTCTCTTCTAAACCATCAACGTGTATCTTAGACCCGATTCCAACTAAGCTGTTGAAGGAAGTTTTTCCATGAATTAGCACTTCTTTATTAAATATTATGAATATGTCTTTATTATCAGGCTATGTTCCACAATCATTCAAAGTAGCAGTGATAAAACCTCTTCTTAAAAAGCACAACCTCGATCCAGAGGTTTTAGCATAGACCTATTTCTAATCTTCCGTTCCTCTCAAAAATTCGTGAGAAAGCAGTCGCAAAACAGTTGTGTGATTACTTAAAAAAACAATGATTTATTTGAAGATTTTCAGTCTGGCTTTAGAACACATCATAGCACAGAGACAGCTCTGGTTAAAGTCACTAATGACATTCTAATAGCCTCAGACAAAGGACTTGTCTCTATTCTTGTCTTGCTCGATCTCAGTGCTGCATTTGATACTATCGACCATGACATCCTATTCCAAAGGCGAGAGCACTTAGTTGGCTTACAGGGAACTGCTTTAGGCTGGTTTAGGTCCTATTTATCTGAACACTCTCAGTTTGTACGTGTCAATGATGAATCTTCCACGCAAACCAAAGTTAGCCATGGAGTGCCACAGGGCTCAGTGCTCGGACCTATTTTGTTCACATTATATATGCTTCCGGAATCATATTATAAGGAATCATTCTGTACATTTTCATTGTTATGCGGATGATACTCAACTATATCTATCAATCAAGCCTGATGAAATTAATCATCTAAATAAAATTCAAGACTGCCTTAAGGACTTAAAAACGTGGATGACCTTACACTTTTTGATGTTAAAGATATACTAACAATGGATGGCATTAATTTGGCCTCCAGTGAGACTGTAAGGAATCTTGGTGTTATATTTGATCAGGATTTATCCTTTAACGCCCACATAAAATCAATTTCAAGGACCGCCTACTTCCATCTACGTAACATTGCAAAAATCAGGCATATCTTGTTCAAACACAGCCACCTCAACATATATATTCATTAATGGTTTAAACATCATTATCAAGAGGCAACAGGCACATTGTTTTTATTGATAGTAAAGTCATTCACATAAATGTAGATTCAGTGGATACAAATCAACAGCAGGACACTATCAAGTCACAACCCAGTCTCACGGCATTTCGTGTTATAGTCACTAAATTAATTGAATCTATTGATTCGTGTTCAACAACACGATTTCCGCATTTCTTTCGTGTCACACAGAACGATTTTAAAAGCAATGTATTTCTATTGGTAGTATGTTTCGTGCCTGCACCACGTATTTTTGTCCAGTCGGGTCTTGGAAGACCGGAAGCTGTGTGGTTCATAAAAACATTTTCTTACTCAATATCTTACCCTAAGCCTAACCCTTTTATTTTAAATAGTATAATGTCGGAGTTTTTTTGCCGTCCGCGAGGAAAATAAATGGGGCTCAGAGCCTCAGAAAACTGAAATCTGTATTTTTTGTAATCTTTTTTTCCTTCTAATTTGTTATTATTTGGTGCAGGCCCGAAACATACTACCAATATAAATACATTGCTTCTAAAATCGTTCTGTGTCAAAATACTGAAATCTGTATTTTTTTTAATCTGTTTTTCCTTCTAATTTGTTATTATTTACATCACTTTTAAAACCGTTCTGTGTGACACGAAAAAAATGGGGAAATCTTGTTGGTGAACACGAATCAATAGATTAATTTTGTGACTATAACACGAAATGCCGTGAGACTGTGTTGCAAGTCACCACAATGTTTTCTCACTTTAGTCTGCAAGGAGTCCCCAACACTATACTTTTTTATATATCAGCAGGTATTGAAATCAACTCCACATAGGACCCAAACTAATTCACTCATCCTACAGTCTCAGAGCAATTGATGATTTATTAGTCAGTTATGCTTAGACGCTCACACATGATGGGTCAGCTTTACCATTGCAATGATAATAGTCCCCCAATCAATGTGAAGGTAGGCCAGAACAGGGAGTGTGAGACTGTGACCCTGAAACAAACACCTGAGATATGTATGTATATATAGCGAAGGCAGACACTCTAAAGCGCCTTTTTTTAAGCGGGTGTCCCTGACATGGCAACATTTTTTGAAGGTGATCTCATAGAGTCATCTGACTTCCTCTTGTGTGAACGTTCAGCAGTTGGACGTTGTGCTGAGGGGAGTTCATCATCACTCTCCCAAGGTTGCTCCTTGTCCTCATCTGAGCTGGTGTCTTTGTCTTGAGCAGCCTTCATCAGGGCCTGTTACACCACTGTTACTCAGAGTTACCTGAGGAGATTGGAACCACTATGTTTGTATGCTAAATATTAACCTTCAGCTAGTAACCTGTTAGCTTAGCACAAAGACATGTAACAGGGGGAAATAGTTACCCTGCACTAAACAATCACAATATTTTTTGTTAATTATTGAGCTTCTGCAATTATGTAATTGTTGCACCAAGCCTCACCTCCATCCTGCTAGTTTTGGTGCTAAGCTCATTGGATACAGCTCCATAGTTGATTGATGGATACTAGAGGGGTATCAATCTTATTATCTCTTCCAATAAAGCAAATAAGTGTATTCATGCTGAATTATCAATTATAAAATAACTACTAAAAGAAATACATAAATAGAAATATACAATTATAGTTGTAAAAGTGTTACCTGAGCTTCAAGGCAGTAGGTCTACCTAGTGTCAAATTGCTAATCAGTTTATCTTTAAATGTTGATTTCGACCCCACCTAACAAAAAATGCTTTCCTTGCAGAAGCCTTTTGATTGTCACTGATGAATGCCTTAATATTTCATCACCCCAGCTTTCACAGACAGACTACATCTCAGCTTTTAGTCTTCTGTCAGGCCCGTCAAAGCTTTTTCCGTTGTCCCCCTTTTCTATATAACAGGAACTTCAATTTGGACTTAATAGGCGCTTTTCCCAGGAATAGTTCCCGGAACTTAGTTCCCCGGAACTCTTTATTTCCGGAACTCTAGTAGATCGCGTTCTCACCGGAATAAGTACCTGAGGGAGGATTACGCAAATGAAGCCGCTGACGTCACTTCTTCTTCTACTGCTTTGGGTTTACTGGCAGGCCGCAAACAACTTCACGGCGTATACTGCCACCCGAAGTCCCGGGTAAATCGCCAGAAGCGCCGACGCCTCCTCATCACTCCACCGCTCCCACATTTTATTTTGTGTTGCCATAAGTTAGTCTCTCTCCGTTGGTGCGCTGGGCTAATGCTAATAATGCTAATGCGAGCAAATAAAATGGCGGCTTCACAAAACCTTTCTGAGTTTTACGGGGCGTGGTTTGCAGTTCGCCCAGCCAATCAGAAATTGGAACCTTTTCTTCCCCAGGAAAGTACCACCTCTCTAGCAGGGACTGAAAAGGGTTGAAAAGGTTCCCGAAAAAGTTCCAGATCTTTTTGGTGTGAACGCAAAATCCCAGGAACTATCGGAACTATTCCTGGGAAAAGTACTCCGGTGTGAAAGCGCCTATTGTATTCCAATCCTTCACCTCTTAATGCGGCTTGTTTGCTCGCACATGATGGACAGGGACTGGGTCAGCTTCACCATAGCTATGATGATGGTTCCCCCAATCAAGGTGAAGGTAGGCCAGAACAGGGAGTGTAAGACTGTGACCAAACTATAGATCTGCGTCAGGATGGCACTGTCCATTCTGTCCGTAGGGTCCACGAAACACTGGACTATGTGCTGAGACTTGAGACGCTCAGAAATGTTCTGAATCATTGCATGTAAGGCTGCATAGTCCTTCTGGCACTTTGGGATGTAGAAGCACTGAAGAAGAGAAACAATATTATATGTTTGTATCTGTAGAGCTGGCTGACATGCTGTAGTCCAGGTGTTAGTAACATTATAAGTATTTGTGGCATTTTACAGTCCAGACCTCTGGGTTGCTTTCCTGCGCCTCCTCGTTGTGCAACAGTCGTACCACTTTTCCCGAGGAGTTGAGGCTCACATAGACCTGGAGGCAGGGGTAACGGGAACGCCTCCAGCACTCCGTTCCACAGCTGTAGGAACAGTTTACATCACACACGATGCTGGAGTTCACAATGGTGCAGCTAGTCTCGTTGATCCACACACTGTATAAATAGAGAAATTAATTACATTCACTCATGTATCCTACTTAAGTACTCTACATACAGTATATGTATTTTATTTATTTACTCATTTAATGCAACTTTCCTCCACTACATGTCATACATTTTACTCCACTATATTAATTTTAACACAGTTACTACATAAAACTACATGATAGGCTCATACAGTATAATGCAGTACAGTGCTATTAATTCAAACAGTATTTAAAGTATCTACATTTTGTCCACATTGCTCCAATACTAAAATGCTCTTATATGTATAAAAAAAAGCATTTAAAGTAATAGAATACTGTGAAAATACCCATTCTGCATAACGATTGCTTTTAATTGAGCTACATTTAACTGTTAATACTTTTCTAATTTCACTTTACTAGGGATGGGTATCGTTTGAAATGTATCGATTCCGATTCCGGTTCTGCTTATCGATTCCGGTTCTTATCGATTCCCCGTTTTGATTCCAAAATTGTAAAAGAAAGAGGTCAAACGTTTAGATAACAAAAATATCTTTATTCTTTTAAGCTTTAACTGACATTTTTACAAATAAAAAATATACATGCAATACAAATGTATTGCACGATAGCTGTGCTTTATTTTAACTGAGCTATGCCTGTGGCAAGCTATTCACTTGCCACAGGCATTGCTCTCTGCCTTGTCTTTTTCTTTTTTAGTGTAGTGGAGCCTCACTTTAGAGCGTTTACCACGATCCATCTTTGGTGTTATGAAGTAACTGAGCTCGTGAACTGTCTACGGGAGGGCGGGGGGAGCCTAGCTACGGGGCAACTGTGGACCTCAGCACAACTTACATGATGCCGTTATTAAGGGCGGTGCCGGTGTTGTGTCACATTATGCCCCCCC
>CALSBZ010033972.1:1213-13232 GCA_943591055.1 Gobionotothen gibberifrons
TCTCCTCTTGCCCTTTAGGTAGCTCTTGTATCTCCTCTTGCACTTTACATGTCGTTGCTGCTACATTGTACTGCCATGTCATAAATACTTGTGTATGCTGCTCTTGCTCTTTTGCACTTATTGCATATCATGTATTTAGTTTTTGCTAGGTTTGTAAAATGTAATTTTCTTAAATGTTTTATGTGGGGAGGGACTGCGGATGGAAATTAGCTCAAAGCTAAATCTGGCACTGTTACGCTTGACACATTTGAATGTTTTAAGTAGGGCTGTCACCAACAGTTCGGAGGCGAGAGCAGGGGATGGAGAGCAGGCCCGTGTCTGAGGACCGCAGACTCCGAGAACGGGTGAAGGATGGAGGAGGTCCGATAATTACGGGGGGGGGCGAGGGTATGGAGGGACTTGTACTTGAGGAGGAGTGTTTTGTACTGAATCCGGGACTTGACCGGCAGCCAGTGTAGGTGGATGAGGGTGGGGGTGATATGTTGCCATGGCTTAGTGCGGGTGAGAAGCTTGGCGGCAGAGTTCTGGACATATTGGAGCCTGGCCAGGGATTTGCTGGGAACCCCGGACAGGACTCCATTGCAGTAGTCCAGATGGGATGTGATAAAAGCGTGTATGAGTGTTTCTGCCACAGTGTCAGAGAGTGAGGGGCGGAGTCTGGCAACGTTTTTTAGATGGTCGAAGGCAGATTTGGTCATGGATTTGATATGCGCCTGGAAAGAGAGGGTGGAGTCCAGGATGACTCCCAGGTTGCGGACTTCAGTGGACGGGGAGATGGAGCAGCCGTCAATGGAGAGAAGCAGGTCACCAACCTTCTGGAGCTGCGCCTTGGGAGCCACAATGATGAGCTCAGTTTTGTTGCTGTTGATTTTGAGCAGGTTTGATGACATCCAGTTGTGGTGGTAAGGGGAATGGAGGCTAGGTGGGCTGCTATCGTGCTGGTCAGGGCTGGTGCACTCAGTGTTTTGGTGTTCCTGAATGTGATGGTGCGTTTTGCACGCTGCATGGGCAGGAGGACAGGAACAGAAAATAGTATGGCATGGTGGTCCGCAACAGCTAGGTCAGTGGTTCTCAAACTTTTTCTGTCATTCCCCACAGGTGGGCTTTTTCAAGCCCCACCTCCTACTCATCGCTCCAATAAAATGGTAGGCCAAGCTTAAAATTGTCAAATGTATCGTTCTATAACAGGGGTGTCCAACCTTTTTTAGGATGAGAGCTACTTAAAATAAATAAAACAAGTCGTGAGCTACTTTTACTCCTCTTTTTGTTTTTTTGCAGTGTATATACAGTGGGGCAAAAAAGTATTTAGTCAGCCACCAATTGTGCAAGTTCTCCCACTTAAAAAGATGAGAGAGGCCTATAATTTTCATCCTAGGTATACCTCAACTATGAGAGACAAAATGAGAAAAAGAAATCCAGAAAATCACATTGTAGAATTTTTAATGAATTAATTGGTACATTTCTCGGTAAAATAAGTATTTGGTCACCTACAAACAAACAAGATTTCTGGCTCTCACAGACCTGTAACTTCTTCTTTCATACCTCATTCACACCAACGGTGTTTCAGGGCCGGCCCGGAGCTAGAGCTTGAAAAGCACCGGGTTTTCCTCTTCATAGCGCAGCTGAGCAGCCTCTTAGCTCCGGAATCCGGTTCATTTCGAGCACCAAAAAATTGTGCGGCCAGAGCAAAAGCACCACATACGTCACGCTTACGTCGAGGCGGGGGCAGAGACAGGATCTACTCCTGAACAACAACAGAAAGTCAGCGTTTTATCCAGTTTGTACAACGATGGAGAAACTTAACAAGAGTTTCAGAGTTTCAGTGTTTCTGCCATAGACTGTATATATAAAGGTTTCTGCTCATGGTGAAGCAACGTGTCTGCGTGTTAAGGTGGAACCTGAGCATTCACGTTGATCACCTCTCATTATAACTAATACATCTATAAAACTATAAATATTAAACTTTACTTCACGTGTTCATTTGAGAACAGCTGTTACATACTTGGGTGAAGGTTACAGTTCATTTAAATGAAAGATACAACGTTACTCCACACTCATGGTTTAGTCCACCTTAAGAAATAAGACCGATCTCGGAAGCAGTTGTGTTTTAAAAAAACCTTTATTGACACGAGTACACTTGTTTATAAGAATATAGTCTAAACCAGCGGTTCTCAAACTGTGGTACTGAGGGTACTGCAGGTGGTCCGTGGAAAAAAGCTAAATAAAATCCACTTTTTATTATCAAGGATTTTCGGGGACCACCTCATATGTGACTTGCTCTATTGAAATCAGTCGCATTGACCCAAAAACACATTTGAGTTGTATACACTGTTGGAAAGAGGAGATTCCTAGATTTCTAATGATATCAGGCAGTGGGGTAGTGGTCGTTGGGCTCATCGGACATTTATGAGAGAAAATATCTAATGTCCGAGTGCAAGTGAATGCACCACAAGACACGAGCCTTGTAACCCCTCCCCCGGCCCTGGCGAGAGTGTGGAAATATGATTGCCGGCGATTTCATTTGAACTGGACGGCGCAAAACGAGAAGCATCCGGACTTACTGGAACAAGGTATTTACAGTCTACAATGACAGAGAAGAGGCTGTCAAGTTTGGCTGTACTCAGCATTGAATCAAGACGCACTAAAGCTTTGGATCTTAATCAGTTTGTGAGGCGTTTTGCTGAACAAGATGGTAATCACCGCATCATAACAGTGATTGACAGCTGATAGGAATAATATGATTGTTAATATTATCATATTAATTCAGACAAACATCGATGAGACAGTTAATTAATGTACTTATTGCAGCAGTCTGCATAGATTTGGTTCCCCTGCTGGTCTAAGAGTGAAACAAACTAATTCAGTTATTGTTCAGTTAAAATGCATTCAATTATGTCTGCCATCTTATATATCTCTATTTAAGGCTTTACTGATGTGCCACAATAATGTCACCTAATGTTATTCAGTTAAAATATCAATATTTTGGCTTTCCAAGTTAACATTGATTGATATGACTGCGATTAAATCAGCATACTTCTGCCAGGGGATGCCATCCGTCAAAATCTCCTGCCACCCTAGATCCACCCCCTGAGCTATATTTTTCGTTTCGTTTATTTAATAAGTTAATTTCAGGACAACTTTGGGAATTTTGTTTGTTTGTTTTGAGATTTAAATAGATTTTGAAAGTGGAGATAGAGAGAGAAGCAGCGCCGTCTGCTTTTTGCAGTACAGTAACTAAAGTAGGACTAAGCATAGTGGTAGTTTTTTGTAGAGCCGTCTGCCCCGTTGTGTGAGTGCACTGCGCCCGTGCGCACTTGTGGCATTGTTTGGGATGACCTAATTAAAATAGCGTCCGCCGTCCTCTTTGAGAAACATACACAACGCAGACAGACACCGGTCACAAAAGTATCAGATAGGCTTCAATTTACTTTTGATTGTCTATAATTAACTATAAAAAAATAGCGGCGTTTTAACACTACATTTATATATGTACTTATTTTTACGGTTTGCATATGAGGTGGTCCGCGAAAATCCTTGATAATAAATAGTGGTCCGCATAAACAAAAAGTTTGAGAACCCCTGATCTAAACCACAGAAATGACTCCAAAAGCTGCAGATAGAGCCATAAGAAATGAATGCAACTGATTTCATCCGCGCGGTTTGGCTTTATGAAGCAGGCACGCAAATGGTAACGTCATGACGCAAACGATGACGCATTACCAGTGGACTCTGGGCTGTGTGAAAAGAGCCAGAGCTAAACCGAAGAACCGGTTCTGAACCTGAAAAGCTCTAACACGGAGCTTGAACCGGAGTTGCGTTGGTGTGAATGAGGTATAAGAGCCTCCTCTGTCCTCCACTCGTTAACTGTATGAATGGCACCTGTTTGAACTCGTTATCAGTATAAAAGACACCTGTCCACAACCTCAAACAGTCACACTCCAAACTCCACTATGGCCAAGACCAAAGAGCTGTCAAAGGACACCAGAAACAAAATTGTAGACCTGCTCCAGGCTGGGAAGACTGAATCTGCAATAGGTAAGCAGCTTGGTGTGAAGAAATCAACTGTGGAAGCAATTATTAGAAAATGGAAGACATACAAGACCACTGATAATCTCCCTCGATCTGGGGCTCCACGCAAGATCTCACCCTGTGGGGTCAAAGTGATCACAAGAACGGTGAGCAAAAATCCCAGAACCACACGGGGGGACCTAGTCAATGACCTGCAGAGAGCTGGGACCAAAGTAACAAAGGCTACCATCAGTAACACACTACGCCGCCAGGGACTCAAATCCTGCAGTGCCAGACGTGTCCCCCTGCTTAAGCCAGTACATGTCCAGGCCCGTCTGAAGTTTGCTAGAGAGCATTTAGATGATCCAGAAGAGGATTGGGAGAATGTCATATGGTCAGATGAAACCAAAATAGAACTTTTTGGTAAAAACTCAACTAGACGTGTTTGGAGGAGAAAGAATGCTGAGTTGCATCCAAAGAACACCATACCTACTGTGAAACATGGGGGTGGAAACATCATGCTTTGGGGCTGTTTTTCTGCAAAGGGACCAGGACCACTGATCCGTGGAAAGGAAACAATGAATGGGGCCATGTATCGTGAGATTTTGAGTGACAACCTCCTTCCATCAGCAAGGGCATTGAAGATGAAACGTGGCTGGGTCTTTCAGCATGACAATGATCCCAAACACACCGCCCGGGCAACGAAGGAGTGGCTTCGTAAGAAGCATTTCAAGGTCCTGGAGTGGCCTAGCCAGTCTCCAGATCTCAACCCCATAGAAAATCTTTGGAGGGAGTTGAAAGTCCGTGTTGCCCAGCGACAGCCCCAAAACATCACTGCTCTAGAGGAGATCTGCATGGAGGAATGGGCCAAAATACCAGCAACAGTGTGTGAAAACCTTGTGAAGACTTACAGAAAACGTTTGACCTCTGTCATTGCCAACAAAGGGTATATAACAAAGTATTGAGATGATCTTTTGTTATTGACCAAATACTTATTTTCCACCATACTTTGCAAATAAATTCTTTAAAAATCAGACAATGTGATTTTCAGGATTTCATTTTCTCATTTTGTCTCTCATAGTTGAAGTGTACCTAGGATGAAAATTACAGGCCTCTCATCTTTTTAAGTGGGAGAACTTACACAATTGGTGGCTGACTAAATACTTTTTTGCCCCACTGTATTTAGCACATTTTAACATTATTATATGCTACCTTTAACCTTTGTGTGCTGTTTGGGTCTGTGGGACCCGTATTCAGTGTTTACTAAAATAAAATGTATGCAATTTAATTATTTTAACCTGCTTTATTTGGTGGTGGACGTCACATCCTCTAGGACAGCGGTTCTCAAACGGTGGTCCCCGAGGGTCCTGCAGGTGGTCCGTGGAAAAAAGCTAAATAAAATCCACTTTTTATTATCAAGCCGGGACACGCAGGGGAGGCAGGACAGAGCAATCCGTCGGGAATCAACAGGAAAGCAGAGACCACCTAGCCTGGAGCCGATGTAGCTGCTACAGCTAGCTACAATAGCTGATGTAGCAGTTGCTGCATACATCTGCCGATCGACCAGTGCTCTAAAAATGCCGATCGCGAGAGCCGATCGCGAGAGCCGATCGCATGACGTAAAATTATGACGTAAAATGGCTTCACCAGTCTGGCAGTATTTTAAGGTGTCCGAAAAAGACAATAAAATAGCGGTATGCAAAGTGTGTGAAGCAGAAATCCTGCAGCTCCACCCGCTGTGACGGTGAGCGGAGCAACACACACTAAGAGTTAGACCTAACACACTTAGCTATTTTATCTACCTCTGGAACTAGCTAAACTAGTTATAAATATATCTATTCTTCACCGTCGGGTCACTCATTACTGGATCAGTGAGCTGCATGAGACGGATACTGACAGGCTGTCAGGAGGGAGAGAGAGAGGGGAGAGAGGAAAAGAGAGCGCTCATTTCTCCCGTGTTATTATCCAAAGTTAATGTAAACTTGAATAATGTACTTCATTTGAATGAAATAATTATGTTGGTTGTTGTTTGTGGAAGCGCCAGAGCCCCATTAACAGAGTTTTAAACATCACTTTAAATGGAAGATCCCCATAGGCCCCGCCCACTCCATCGGATCGGCGATCGGTATCGGCCGATACTGATTCCGGCGATCGGCCCCAAAATTGGCGATCAGAGCATCCCTAGTTACTGTGCATTGTCCCTGCCAAATAAACGATTACATTAAATGAAAGATCAGAGATGTATTGTGGCCCTAAAGTTATTCAGTGCTTTATAAACCAGCATTTTAATGTCAATTCTTTGACAGACTGTAACGACAAAATGTAACGTTAGAAACAAAGAGCTGGGTTAAATGGGTCAATAAGAGAGTCAGGGGTTTGATTCCAACCACCTGCAGTCAACATGTTGAAGGTCCTAAGGCAAGACCCTGAACCCCAACATGCTCCAGGAGTCATGCCTTCTTTTGAGAAAAAAGCATCAGCTAAATGACACGTCATGTAATGTAAGAGGTGGGAGGAGTACTCCTATATTGTACTTGAGTGTAGTGACAGTAAAAGTCCTGCATTCAAAATGTTCCTCAAGTAAAAGTAGAAAAGTATTCTCATCAAAATATAGTGAAAGTAGCGACAGTGAAAGTAGTCATTGTGCAGATTGGTCCATTTCAGAATAATATATATGATATGTTTTATAATGATTGATCATGAAAGTGTTCTCAAAGCTGGTAAAGGTGCAGCTAGTTTGAAGGACTTTGTATACTGCAGGGTAGCTTGTGGATTTACTCCAGGTGGAACTAAAGTCTGATTTAACACTTGGTTAGATTTACCATCATTCATCCACATCTGTGAAGTAACTAAAGGGATTAAATATATGTAGAGGAGTAAAAGTAAATAATTGACCTCTGAACTGTAGTGGAGTACGAAGTAGCAAAAAATTGAAATACTCAAGTAAAGTACAAGTACATAACATTTTACTTAACATCAGTACTTGAATAAATGTACTTAGTTACTTTACACCACTGACTGAATGACCTGTGATGTAACGTTAGAGGTTCAGGGGCCTCATTTATAAACGGTGCGTACGCACAAAAGATGGCGTACGGCAGTTTCTACGCACTGTTTGCGATTTATAAAAAACTAACTTGACGGGAAAACGTGCGGTCCTCCACGCAAACTCTAACCAATGCGTACGCACTAAGCACAACAACGGGAGAGACGAGAAACTGCGACACCGTTGGCAGAAGGAAGAATGGAGAGAAATATGTGGAAATAATACCATAAATAAAATGTTACCTCTCATTTATCACATATGAAGAATTTATATTCACAAATTGATTAAAGCCAATCTTAAAATGATTAAACAAACGCCTGTTTGAGACTCCTCAGTGCACACAAAAACATAACTTGGAGAAATAAATAAATACGGATATGTTATTTAAAACCACCTCGATTATGTTCTCTTGTTAAGAAATGTATTCTCATAAATGATGCGGTAAGCAGGAGGACAGAATTACTTTAAACTGACGCCGTTTTGCATTTCTATTGGTTGTAGATACGAGCATGGTTTTATATACTATCATGTTTAATCGTGTTTTATGCCGTTTGCCAATAGCCTACTTGATAAGTCGCTCGTAAAACACAGGAGGTATGGAAACTAAGAACACCATATGTGGTAAATTGTACAGCTAATATAACGCAACACATTAGTTGTATTTCCTTTAACTCGTGGATATAGAGTTGCTGCAGGGGTGGGGGGGGGGGGGTTGAGATGCACAGGCTGCAGTGGAGACGCTGCGCACAGCTGATCAACAGCTGGGACACAAACCACCAAATACAAAAACATAATTCAGATCCAGTCGTCATGACTCCACTCCGGAGGGATTCCGACGTCAGTGGCTCATTTCCTCAGGGAAAAGTGTGAACGCGATTGGTACTTAGTGCCCTGGGGTAATAAGTGCCGGGGCACTAAGTGCCGGTACTAAGTACTGCAAAGTACACTGTGTGAACGCGGCTAATGGGTCTTGCTCGTTCTTTCGCTTCCCGTCTGATGAAAGGACCAGGAGTGGCTGGATCAAGTTAGCTACCTAGCTAGTAGCAACATGGATGTATAATAAGAACTGGATACAGCGTGGAAGGCGGGGCCTCATTCATTCCTATGAGAGTTGCTCATTAGCGCATGATGATAAAATGGGCCAACTTTTGAGAGAGTGAAACGTCACAGATTACCCAGCATGCCTGAGAAGTACCCGTATGTGCGCTCATAGCGCTCAACTTTAACCAAAATGCTCGTTCACATCAAGCACGTCAATGTGCGTACACGTAACAGCACCGCACGTTCATGATAGGGCTGTCCCGAATACCATTTTTCGGGCTCCGGATATTCGGTAGTAATCAGCAGCGAATATTCGATGCGGAGAGATTTTTTTTTTTTTTATAAATTCTTTTTTTCCAAAAGGTTTCATAACACGCTCCGAATCCGAGACACCTGACAACACGCTGTAAAGCAGAAGCGCAGAAAGAGCATACTATTACGATTTATATTTATTTATTGTCTCAGTACTCGCATACATTAAAACTAAATGTGTCCTCTGCATTTAACCCAGCCGCAGTGCAGCGCCCGGGGACCAAATCTGGTTCCAAATTCCGTCTATAACATTTTACAACCTGAAGAGTCAAACAAAGATACAAAACACATATTTCTGTTATAACAACAATACTTGTAATAACATAGCCGTAACAGTAGGCCTAACAGTGTAATACTTGTTACCGATACAGTAAACAGTATTTAAATAAATGAAGAAAGAAAAATAAATGAACAAACTGTATGCCAATTGCCTTAGCCCCAGATGTTCCCACATTACTCCTATTATTTTCACTATTCGGATAAAATTTAAAAACTAATTTAAAAAAACAATTTGGTTGCTTGCTAGCAACTATTTTCCAAGCAAAGTAAGTGCACGTTTTTATCATGTGTAACGTTACTGTTTAAACGGCGGATAAAGCAGCTTCATCATGGCAACTTGACAACAGCTAAGCTAAGCTAGGCTACTACTTACAGCAGGGGTGCCCATTACGTCGATCGCGATCGACCGGTCGATCGCAAAGGTAGTGTGGGTAGATCGCATGGCATTGGGGGGGAAAAAATAAAAAATAAATAAAAAATGTTTTTAAAGTTAGCCTATCATCCATCCTTACTATGGCATTTGCCACTTGATTGACGTACAGGTAAGCCAGTCTGAGTTGTATTGTGCCATACAGGTTCATGCAGTTTATGAGGGGGCCTCACTTCCTCATCTGAAGCGCAAATGCGGCGCACTATTATGCGCTTATGCGGCGCAATTAGTGTAAGCGTGCCACAGTTTATCCGCCGTTTACTCCACTAGCACCCCCCCCCCCTCGCGCTCGCGACACAGATTGGGCAGGGGCGGCCCTGTAGGTAGATCTTTTGGGCTTGGTCATTTTAAAAGTAGCTCCCAAGCTGAAAAACAGTGGGCACCCCTGACTTACAGCATCCAGGTGACTTTTAGAGTTGTTGTGCCACCGTGGTAGGCCAGTTTCTTGTCGCATATTTGGCATGAATTACCGTCGTCCAATTTAAAATGGCTGAAGTCTTTGGAATGTTGTGTTCAGGTGTGTGAAACGAGGTGAAGCGTGCTGTTTGCGTTCGTGACTGTGAGTGAACGCGATGTCAGGAGCACAGGCTGAGATTGTATATATTTCCGCATTTTAACAGTGCAATTCAAAAGTATAAATATAGTATAAGAATATGGCAATTCGCCTTTATTGATAGCATACATTTAGGAAAAAACTAATATTTAAAAAATCCGAATAATGAAATTGAAACCCGAATAGTTGGTCAACGAACGAATATTCGAATAGTCGAATATTCGGGTACAGCCCTAGTTCATGACAGCATGGTAATGATTTGTTATTATGATGGATTTGATATTAACGAGGCGGCAGTTAGCAGCTAGCTAGTAATTATGCTAATGTGCACATCAATCGTTATGTACTTATATTACGCTGTAACAGGATCTAGTGATATCCAAGCAACAGAGCTTCATTTAGCATGAAAGAATTATTGCATATAATTGCAAATATAGTGCAATAAGCTTCTTAGTGCAATAAGAAGCTACAGGGACGTTAATCTAACGTCGGTAATATTAACTTTATTTAATACAACATTTACGGTACAAGATTTAATCATACAGCCCATGTAGTATAATAATGAATTACAGCAAACATGTGCAATATATTCATTATTACAGCTCCGTGGGATGGCAGTAAGATGATATGAGTCTGTTCTTATTGTGCATCCATGGGTAAAGGTAAACGCAACTCACATTGGTTACTCATACAGCATCTCTAAACTACGTGTATTCACTGAATTGTACTCTCTGCCTTTAACGGCTCGTTGTAGCCTATATATACAGTCTATGGTTGTAGCTCCAATAGCTCCAGCCCCCACCCTCCCTGTGAGCACAGTGTGCTCTGATTGGTCGGGACCATGCTGAACACGTAACATGAACACTTCCTGGGGGCTTGAGTAGCTAGCACGTTAGTTAGCATTACAGCCTTAGCCTTGTCATTTTTATTAGCCTTAACATGAAGTGACATTAAGTAACCCAAAATGTTAAACAGTAAGAGTAGTAGTCATATTTCGTGAACCCTTTGAAGAGTACTGTCACACCGGTGTGATCATTCTATAATACACCATTTAAGCCCGGGGGAGAAATGCTAACGCTAACGCTACATTAGCATCGGCGATCTTTTCTACTTCATGCTATCTGCACAAATGGTTGACATTAAACATTAAAAAGACCAGGCAGTTCAGAGAGAATCAAAGGAAGGCAGGCAGCTTTGCATGACATTCTTCTGGACGTGTTTCATTGTGTTGATAGTGAGGGTCAGTGGCGTCGCCTGGCCTGGACATTCGGCTTTACCCCTTGTTTCCACCGGGTCCGTCTGCGTCGCGTAACGGCTGCGCCGTGGTTTTGGTCCGGCCTCCTCCGGCGTCATACCCTACCGGGCGCGTTTCAGAAGCATTACGGAAGCGGAGCGTCTTGCCTGTCTGCTCGCAGTTTTTGTTGATTTGGGCATATTTCCTGGACAGGCTACTTACAGACAAAGTTCATAATAATTATAATATCCCAGTTATAAACGACATGAATCAAAGATGTGTTGCTCTATTTTAGTGGTAAAATCATCATAATTATTCTATATATATCATTTACACAGTGCCTGTAAACCGGAGGAGAACGCTGCCATTTCTCCTCCTACTTGAACGACTACGGAGGGATAGGGTCTGCAAAATGAGTTTGTGTGTATATGTATATATATGCTATATATATGCTATATATGCTCTGAACGTTCCACTTCCTGCCTGCCCGACATTACCTTACGGCTGCGTCGCGTCGAAAAATAGACTTCAATCCTATTTCGAGCGGAGCCCAGCGGCGAGACTGGGACGCTTCTGAGCCGTAACGCAGCGCGTCTGGTGGAATGGCACCCATTGACTAGAGTGGCCGGGATCCTTGCGGACGCCGCGGTGCAGCCACAACGCGCCACAGACGGACCCGGTGGAAACTAGGGGTTAGGCTTTTGTTTTTTCTGTAGCCCCGGACAATTCTCCCTCAATAATATAATACATAAACCAGGGCTCAACGCAAACAGGCATCAGCTTTTGGTTGCCAAAACTGAAAATATGGTTGCCATTTTTTGTCACCTTATATTTTAAATAATGAAGATACTATACAGTTATACATCAACTTAATAATGAACATGTGACACAAAAGAATGTTCAAATGCTTTACAATAAGTAATTAACACAATTATTTGAAACTTAAGTGGTAGTAAACTTATCCACCCTCAATTGCTGGTATACAGAATACCAGTAGTGCAGCTGTTGCCCTGTTCTTCACAGATCCCTCACAAATTAATTGAGCAAGTCACTAGTTTCTTGGTCATCCGTTGTCTCCCTTTCAAATGTGGGTTTTCCTGACCTTTGTGCTGACCC
>CALSBZ010033976.1:0-14441 GCA_943591055.1 Gobionotothen gibberifrons
CAGATGGAAAGTGTCTTGACCAACAACTTAAGTATTTCTTATAGCTATGCAGGGCATGCAAGCGAGCAAACAAGAACAAACAAACAAGTGAAATGAAGAATAAAATTGAAATTGTACAATATAATATTGTGGTGGTTCATCTTATAATTCAGTCTAGAGAATGCACCAGACCTGCAAAAATCTACATTTTCTAGGGGGAGGCCCCCCAAACCCTTCGTGCGTCATTTTGTCCGCGCGCATTTGTCAGGGCAATCTCTATTGGGCTCTCTATTGGGCTCTGTAAATTAAAAAGTACAAGCTAAAAAGTACAAGCTCCCACTGAACTGTAGTTCAGAAGAATAGGAAAGTATCATAAAATACAAATACTCAAAGTAAAAATATGTTTAAAAAGTATAGTGTGGTACTTGAGTAAATGTACTTGGTTACTTTCCAGATTTGTGTCTGAAAGATGGTAAAGTGTCAGTGCCTGGATCTCTGCCTCCAGGGAGAAAGCTCTCCTCAGCTCCCCACCCTCCCCCTCTCTCCTCCAAGTGCTGCCCATCAGTCGTTGTCTCCCGCTTCTCACACACACTTCTCCGCCGGTTCTTCGCCGGGAGTTTTTTCATCCATTTAACAACCACTGACTTCTGAGAGGATTTTATTCATTTTGGAGCTTTTCTGTTTTTACCGCCGGGGAGGAGCAGCTCTGATCCGGCTACTCCGCTCACGGAGACCCAGGTGATCCTGGAGCTTCTCCCCGGTGAAGAGCACCTTTCTCCGGCTAAGAAACCCAGCAGCAAAGGTAAGACATCCGCTGCTTTAAAAAAAATACATTCAAGCTTTTCAATCCCAGCCCCATGTGTCGGGCTGCAGCAGCAACTTCATATCCCTCGCACTGCGAAGGGGGACCCAAGTTCCCATCAGCAAAAACACGACGGTTTGCTATCCTGGCTCCAAAATGGTGGAATGAGCTCCCTATTGAAATCAGGACAGCAGATAGCTTGCAAATCTTCCGGCGCAGACTGAAAACTCATCTCTTTCGACTCCACTTCGAGCGATAGAATTACTAACAAAGAATTGCTAACAAAGCACTTATATACTAATAAAGGACTGGCTTATCTAAAGCCAGTTGAGTAGCACTTGAAATGTTTTAGCTCTGTGAAACCTGATGTACTTATATGATTCTGTTTTCTTCAAGTTTGTATCTTGTTGGTCGAATGCACTTATTGTAAGTCGCTTTGGATAAAAGCGTCAGCTAAATGCAATGTAATGTAATGTAATATTGATATAAACCTGAAGAGGAGGCAGGAGAGGACTCTTTAAAGTAGAGACCCTACATACTGAAATACACCTGAACATCATTATCTCAGTGGTTCAGGGCAGATTTGGCGTGACGTCGGGCGGAGGTAAAAGTTTTGTGTGCTACCCTGCAGTATACAAAGTCATTAAAACTAGCTGCACCTTTACCAGCTTTGATAACACTCTAATGCATTAATAATTATAAAACATATCATATATATTATTCTGAAATGCACCATTCTGCATGTGACAAAGGTAACTTCGTCTTCTCGCCAATGCCTCTGTTTTGAATGGGTTGACGTAGAATACAGGCGACGTCACGACGATGTCAGACGTCAGACGTCACGGCGACGTATCATAGGTGCGCTCAAAGTATGCGCTCAAAGTACGCACTCCCGTGGCGGCGGCGTAGCTTAGAAAGCGCTATCTTATATGCGTGTATGAGGTGTGATTTGTGCCAAAGAACGAACTAACTGAGCAGACAATCGTGTCGATCGTCGCCTACCCTGACGTGAACTATGCCGCGAGAGAAATAACGTGACACTCTCGTCGCCACCCCTCTCGTCTGAGAAGCTACACGAGGTCAACCGGCTGGTCGAACCTCCTCTCCGGCACCGGAAAATAATTGTTAACAGTCAGATGTTAACACGTTGTTAGTTAGCGGAAACAATACCCCCAACTGTAGTTCCATGTGTGAATTATGTAACCCAGTGTATTAATAAGTGGCCACTACAACCACTTCGATTTACGACTTTGTTGTTATCTCCGTATTTTGGACTATATAAGCCTGATGTGTTTTGCTGCTCCGTTGAGCAACATGTGTGTGAGTTAACCCATATCCTTTGTATGCGATTTAACTCTGCTCCTTCTTGCAAGAAATGAGTACCTGATTATTGATTGAACATAATGTTTTGCAAATTATGTGGCGGCAAATATTGAATTTACATTTACACCCTTTAATATTTTATTTGGGCTTTTAGATGAAGACCGCACACAGTTAATAAATACAACTATTCTTCTGGCTAAAATACATATTTTTAAAAGTCAATCAAGGAGTAATCTTAATTTAAGGTGTTTGAAGAGTAGATTAAAAATACAATTTATGTTGAAAAAAATCATTGCCACAAAAAATCAAACGGTGGCTCAACACGCCATGAAATGGGAAATAATGAGCTCTAATGAAGAGTGGGATTAAGGAACAATAAATATGCCATGTTGTGTTTTTGGTGTTTTTTGGTTGTCAAACTATTTCTGTTTGTGAAATGTTGAAGTGATCCTACTGACTGTATCTTTATTTCTTCTGTTTTGTTTTTGTCTGAGATGAGAATGTCATCTCCTGTATGTTATTGTTATGTCCATGTTTGTGTCTTTAGCCTGTACCAAAACAAAACAAAAATCCCTGCATATTTCTTTGTTTTTCAGCACATTATAAACATGTAATTCCCTTGTTTTAATGAATAAAGACAGGAGGGAACTGTTTAAATAAATTGTCCACGGACATAAAGACAGGTCGGGCTTCAAGGGCGCCGTAAGGGGGTGAAAAGTTAGGACGATTCTAAGGGCCCGTGACTGACAGGGGCCCCAAACATTTTAAAACAACAATACTGTAGAATAACAATGAATGAATGCCTTGAATTAACTGAAATGCACGTGTTGAAGTCCCACCCCCCTGCGCGCGCCCCGAATATTCGCTGCTGATCACTACCGAATATCCGGAGCCCGAAAAATGGTATTCGGGACAGCCCTACTGTCAAGCTTCCAATAATACGCTCTTCCACTTCAGTGAGTAGCTCCTGTATATCAGAGACGCAGCGCCTGGTTGCCGACCTCGCCATGTGCAGAGTTGATGCTAGCTTGCGATGCTAACCCACAGTCCTCATCGCCTCCACCGTCACTCTCATTGTTGTCTGTTGTTTTCGTGGTCTTCTTTACCATGATACACAGCTTCCAGTCGATATCAAGTCAAAAGTCACCCTTACCCCTCGATTCCACCGAGTCCGTTTGCGACGCGTTACGGACGCGACGCGACCTCCGTAAGGATAGCGGTCACTCTAGTCAATGGGTGCTATTCCACCACACACGCCGCGTTACGTCCCAGACGCGTCCCAGAAGCGGCTCGGCGCAGGGCTCCTCTAAAATTAGGATGAATCCTATTTTTGTCGCGGCGCAGCCGTAAGGTAATGACGAGCAGGCAGGAAGTGGAACGTTCAGACCATATATAGCATATATATACACACACACACAAACTCATTTTGCAGCCCCTATCCCTCCGTAGTCGTTCAAGTAGGAGGAGAAATGCCAGCGTTCTCCTCCGGTTTACAGGCACTGTGTACATTATATATATATAGAATAATTATGATGATGAATGCCTTTTTTTTACCACTAAAATACAGCAACACATCTTTGATTCATGTCGTTTATAACTGGGATATTACAATTATTATTAACTTTGTCTGTACAAAGTAGCCTGCCCAGGAAATATGCCCAAATCAACAAAAACTGCGAGCAGACAGGGAAGACGCTCCGCTTCCGTAATGCTTCTGAAACGCGCCCGGTAGGGTATGACGCCGGGAGGAGACCGGACCAAAACCGCGGCGGAGACGTTACGCGACGGAAACGGACTCGGTGGAATCGAGGGGTTAGAAGCAGGCCTGGCAAGTTTAGACAGGAAACTATTAAGGCAGATGGCATATAAATGTTACATGTTGACAGAGCTCTTCCAACTAGCAGCTTACTCTGCCATTCGCCAAACCAGAAGTCTTGACCTACAAGTCTCAAGTTACTGTGGTGAGAGTCAAGCAAGTCAAGTCATACGAAATTCTGATTAATAAACCCAGTTTCTGCATTTAAATCAGTTAAAAGACATTGGTTATGAAAAGTTGAGTTTTATTTTCAACATTAACAACAATGGTGGGTGGGGCTCTGAAATGATAACCCTAGTTCGAAAGTGAAAACAGGAGTACAACAAAAACATTTTAGTGTGTGTGTCTGTCACTGGCATTTGTTTTCAGAAGATATGTTAGTGTTGTTCTTTCCATTGCACTCCGACAGCATTTAGCACTACATCGAGATTAAAGTGGAACTATCATGCTATATTTCAATAATATATTGTAGGGCCATACCTATATAAAACAAGTTTTTTTTTCAAAATACCAAACAGATCATGCATTTTAGCCATGCCTCATTTCGCTCTATTTGCTCTTTTCCAGCCCTGTTTTTGCAGGGGCTGATTCTGCTTTTGTGGCATACTATAGCGCCACTTACAGGCCTGGCATATGTACTACAGCGTCTCCAGCGCTTTCGAGCGGCAATGGCCGTGGCCCAACCCCCCATTCCCTTGATTGGTGGAGAGTTGCCCATATAGGCGGAGCACCCCTTTTCTGACGTCAGAAAAATTCAAATCTGTATCAGCTGCGTTGCAGCCCTGCTTTTAGAGATTTGGGTATGAGGAGGAAGTTTTCCTTCTATAAAACAGCCGTGTAATAACTACGTTGGTCCACAACTTGGGACGTAGTATTTCTACAAAAACGCCTCTGAAATTGTAAGATCCCTACGTTTCTTTTCACCATTCATTCCAATGGCTGGCGTCTGTCACGTGATCTTCAAATTTCTCCCTGCAGAAAAAAAAAACATGGCCGACCTTCGTTTTATTCTCGGTGGAAAATGCCTATTTTAAGGTTAGTTTGGCCATTAAAATGCGTATTGATGTCATTTGATGCGAGAAATATGAGTTGTTATTTCAGATTATGTGTGGATGTACATGATCTTTAGTTTGCTAGTTATTACGAAGATTACTTTAAGAAATTGTGTCCATTCAACGTTTTCATTGTTACCAAGGTGGTTGCTAGGGACGCTGCTATCGATATTATTTCTGTTATGTTGTGTAACTGTTTAATGGTGCTATCTGTATTGCTACCCCCTTCCCCGTCAATTTATAGTGTTGGTCCACAGCGCAAAAGTATTAGTTTAACAAAAAACTTGTGGCATAGATACGTTATTTTCCCCTGTGCAATTCTCCAACCCAGTCTCACATCGCATCGTCATAAACAAATACCGGAAACAGACCGAAAACATTTTTCAAAATAAAATACTTTATTCCGAGTGTGCTTGCTTTTCTCTTTGTAAGTCATCACATAACGGCATTGTAATACACGGTTCAACTGCATTAAATATTACATATCTGCCGTAGTTCTCTATTTATGGAGCCCTGATGAGAAGACTTCTAGACAAACATGAGGAACTGCCGCCAAAACTGAAAACGTGACGTGGATCATAAATATATCAGCAATTAAACAACATCTTACATTTCTTTTCACACAATACGTCTCCTTGCAGTATGTCACGGAGGTGATCTCTGGGCCCATAGATCTCGGCCTCCGTTACGGGTTGTATAGCTTCATTGTGGTTGATTGTGTTCACCTGGTGCCCTGTGTTGTCCCCTCCCCCCTCCACTGTGTCTTATTGATTGATTAGTGTGTGTATTTAGGCTCTGTTTTCCCTGTCAGTGGCAGGTAGGGTGTGTGAGATCCTTGTGGCTGCAGGCTGTGTTCAGGGAGAAACAGCAGGATTGAGGCTGTGTCTCATGTGTTCATGATTTAATAAATGCCCACACCGGGTTGTATTTTGGATGTTCTGTCTCTGCCTCCTTGCTTGGTCAGGCCGCTCAACGTCATTGTTATTGTTGCTGATGCTCTGTCCAGAGCGGTTGCACATCCATCCGCAACTGTGTATGTTGCCTCAAACACCTCTCACTGTACTTCTTCCTTCTTCAGGCTCATCCTCTTCTAAGTGTGCTTCCATATTTTTGTTGTACATATTCTTCAGAAGCCATTGCTTGACTATGGTTATTTTACACAAGTACAGAACAAGTTTTTCTTTTCTCATCCAATCAATACAATTCAACACATAGGCTTGTAGTGTCTCAGTAAACAAAAATATCTCAAAATGCAGTTTCAAAATCTCCAAAAATGTTCCCTTTAAATAATATCAGATTTTTAAATCACATTTCATTCCCCATACTGGCCACCATCTGTAACGATCAACTATATAAAATAGTTGTGTTAATTAAACGCACAAGGGGTTCTTGAATGAAATAATATTATAAAAAGGTAAACAGAAATAATAAACGGATAATCTGCTCTTTCCCCAGACCATAGTTCATGGAAACACAAAAAAAAGGCTGTTGCTCCTGCGCCCGTCGGCGGCAACAACAGAAATGTGTAGTGCCTATTTAGGCTATAATCCACAAAAAAAGGAAACAGGATGATCCGCGTGGCACAAAGGAGCGATCTCACCCTGCGTTGGAGAGAATCTCTCTTTCTCTCTGTGCGCGTCCTCTCCAAGGAGACGAGACGTGCTTCCAGGTCGGTCGACGCAATATTCCCATATGGTTATTTTCAGTTATTTCCCCCGTTGCATTTAACATATACAGTGGGGCAAAAAAGTATTTAGTCAGCCACCAATTGTGCAAGTTCTCCCACTTAAAAAGATGAGAGAGGCCTGTAATTGTCATCCTAGGTCAACTATGAGAGACAAAATGAGAAGAAAAAAAATCCAGAAAATCACATTGTCTGATTTTTAAAGAATTTATTTGCAAATTATGGTGGAAAATAAGTATTTGGTCAATAACAAAAGTTCATCTCAATACTTTGTTATATACCCTTTGTTGGCAATGACAGAGGTCAAACGTTTTCTGTAAGTCTTCACAAGGTTTTCACACACTGTTGCTGGTATTTTGGCCCATTCCTCCATGCAGATGATCTCTAGAGCAGTGATGTTTTGGGGCTGTCGCTGGGCAACACAGACTTTCAACTTCCTCCAAAGATTTTCTATGGGGTTGAGATCTGAAGACTGGCTAGGCCACTCCAGGACCTTGAAATGCTTCTTACGAAGCCACTCCTTCATTGCCCGGGCGGTGTGTTTGGGATCATTGTCATGCTGAAAGACCCAGCCACGTTTCATCTTCAATGCCCTTGCTGATGGAAGGAGGTTGTCACTCAAAATCTCACGATACATGGCCCCATTCATTCTTTCCTTTACACGGATCAGTCGTCCTGGTCCCTTTGCAGAAAAACAGCCCCAAAGCATGATGTTTCCACCCCCATGTTTCACAGTAGGTATGGTGTTCTTTGGATGCAACTCAGCATTCTTTCTCCTCCAAACACGTCTAGTTGAGTTTTTACCAAAAAGTTCTATTTTGGTTTCATCTGACCATATGACATTCTCCCAATCCTCTTCTGGATCATCTAAATGCTCTCTAGAAAACTTCAGACGGGCCTGGACATGTACTGGCTTAAGCAGGGGGACACGTCTGGCACTGCAGGATTTGAGTCCCTGGCGGCGTAGTGTGTTACTGATGGTAGCCTTTGTTACTTTGGTCCCAGCTCTCTGCAGGTCATTGACTAGGTCCCCCCATGTGGTTCTGGGATTTTTGCTCACCGTTCTTGTGATCATTTTGACCACACGGGGTGAGATCTTGCGTGGAGCCCCAGATCGAGGGAGATTATCAGTGGTCTTGTATGTCTTCCATTTTCTAATAATTGCTCCCACAGTTGATTTCATCACACCAAGCTGCTTACCTATTGCAGATTCAGTCTTCCCAGCCTGGTGCAGGTCTACAATTTTGTTTCTGGTGTCCTTTGACAGCTCTTTGGTCTTGGCCATAGTGGAGTTTGGAGTGTGACTGTTTGAGGTTGTGGACAGGTGTCTTTTATACTGATAACGAGTTCAAACTGGTGCCATTAATACAGTTAAATAGTGGAGGACAGAGGAGGCTCTTAAAGAAGAAGTTACAGGTCTGTGAGAGCCAGAAATCTTGTTTGTTTGTAGGTGACCAAATACTTATTTTACCGAGGAATTTACCAATTAATTCATTACAAATCCTACAATGTGATTTCCTGGATTCTGTCTCTCATAGTTGAAGTGTACCTAGGATGAAATTTACAGGCCTCTCTCATCTCCCATCTCAAGTGGGAGAACTTGCACAATTGGTGGCTGACTAAATACTTTTTTGCCCCACTGTATATACATGCTGAGGAAAACTTGAATATTTTGCTGAATACCCGCACACACTTCCTCCTCCCGTGAGAACCACCCCTGGCATCCCGGTGACGCACCCACTAAAAAGCCTCTGGGCGCGCTGCGACAGGTGAATCTGCAAATGAGGCTTGCAGAATCACACCCCCAAACCTTACACAAAAGTGGACATTTTAATGACTGTAGTTGCGAGGATGCATCATAGATTTTCATTTGAATCTAAAGTAACTGCCTTAACCTTTTCCCCTGCCCCTACAGTTTATAAGAAACACTGATATCAAACTGCGACTGTCACAGACCCCCCCCCCCCCCCCCCTTAGAAGAGGATGAGCCTGAAGAAGGTAGTATAGTACAGGAGACCAGTGGGCAACACCATGAAAACAGAGGTGATGCATGGATAACAAGAAGAAAATCTATTACTGATATTACCTCTTTGATCGGTTCTCTTTATATATCTGATGCAGAGCAGGAGGAAAGTGTAGGAGATTGGGATAGTACATCTTACCATGCATATCCTGCTCTTGCATCTTTCTCCACATACTTGGGAATAGTTATAGAGAGGGTTAACTCCCTTGAGGCTGATTTTAGAGATTCAGTTAATAGTGCACTAAACCGAGAAGATAGCTTCCGAGGCCTCGTGAATAAGAACGTTGAAGCACTGGAGCATCATGTCATGTCAACTTTGAAGAGAAACTGGTGGACTGTTTACAAAGGCGTGATGAAAAATGGAAGGCAGAAATCCAAAGGCTGAAGCGCGCCAGCCTCCCTGCTGTCCATAGGCCCTTTGTCAGTGCTGGTGCTAGTTTTCAAACGTCTTATGACTGCACCAATCCAGCTCAAACACCTCTCATCAGTGCCTCTCACACCCATGCTCCTTCTCTTGGTACTGACACTCAGGTGTCGGGTCCTCATATTAGTAATCCTACTCCTACTCATTCAGTTCCCTCTGCTGGGATTTCTGTCGGCCGAGCAGAGATTGCCAGAAGAGAACTTGATACTATTGATGCTGCGCCACACGGCAGGACATCATTCACTGATCTACTTCCGCTAGGACAACCGCCAGGAATCATTGACAATATAAACGCCATCACACCTTTAGGAGCGGTATGCAGCCATACAACCAGTACGCCGGTGGTGTATTCAAAGCCTGTCATTCATATGGAGTTCCCCTCTTTTGGTGGTTCCAGGGAGGTTGGAGAGGTCTTGAACTTTGTGGATCGCTGTGAAACATTCTTTGAAGTTAGGCCATTAACAGATGCAGAGCTAATCAGGGCTTTATCTGGGGTTCTTAAGGGGCCAGCGCATAGTTGGTGGTGTGTAGCAAAAAGCACAGTCCACAATTGGCCAGAATTCAAAGAAGCTTTTCATGCAGCTTTCCTACCTCCTGATTACCTCATGGAAGTGGAGGAGAAGTTGACGGATATGGTGCAAATCAAATCAAATCAAGTTTTATTTATATAGCACATTTATAAGCGATTTTTGGTCGAGCCAAAGTGCTGTACATAATAAAAATAGCCTACAGTAGAGACACTTTGCAGCATATACAACAGCACAGATTGTTCAGAGTATCAATATGAGAAAAACTACACCCTCTATCCTTAGACCCTCACATCGTACAAGGAAAAACTTCCACGCAGTCATCCGAACAGTGTTTGAGGGATTTTGCCTATGATTACCGAGCCCTTTGTTTACGATGGAAACCCGATATCACCGAGGCGGAGTTGGTGAGGAAAATTCTCAACAACTGTAATCCCAGAAAAGCTGGTTGCCTTCGGGGCACTGTCAGAACCGTGGACCAACTGGTGTCAATAGGCACATTAGTGGAAAAAGATTGCACAGCTGCAAAAGAGTATTGGGGAAAAGTGGATCAACAGAAAGCAAAAGAGAAATTGAACAAAAGGCCCCAGGAAAAGTGGAGCGCTAACAAACCTGCTGATGTAGTGACCATAGTGCAGCGAGGAAAGATAAATCCAGTAAGTCTCCTACATGTCCCCGTAGAGGTGAGAGGAAGGCAGTGTAAAGCTGTTTTTGACACTGCATGTACATATTCCCTCATGCGGCACAGCCAATGGCTGGATGTAGTCCGGAAAGGGGAGCAACTGAAACCCAGTGAGAACCAAAGCTTTGCTCTGGCTGACGGGTAGACATGCCATGGAGCCTTAGGAAAGGTACAGCTACTCTACGGCTGGCATGACATGATGTGGTCGCTAGAAACATACATCATCGATGACAACAACCTGGCATTCCCCATCATTCTAGGCTTGGATTTACTTACCAAGACCTCAACCATTATCAACCTGGGAGACCGAACATATGGAGTAAAGGGGCCAAGGGATTATGTGTTCTATTCATTCCTTTCTGATGAGATCCCGGCAGCTCACCCCAGTGTTAGTCTCATAATGGCACTTCCGCTATCCAAGTCATTTCCTATTCAAGAAGAGACTGCCCCAGATTTTTCAGCTCATCCACCAGAGGTTAGAGAAATCTTGAAGGTTTGGCCAAAGGTGTGTTCAGGCAGTTTAGGAAAAACTAAGGTAGAAGAGCACAAGATATTTACTACAGACGAGGTTCCAGTGCGCTGCAAAGCATACAGGGTATCACCCCACAAGCATCATATCATAATAGACCAGGTAGAGCAGATGCTTAGGGATGGCATTATTGAACCGTCACAGTCAGCCAGTGGTCTTGGTGCCAAAACCTGACATGTCCCCAAGATTTTGTGTTGACTTTCGACCTCTAAATGCTAAGACTCTGCAAGATGCCTATCCTATGCCACTTATTCATGAGTTGTTGGAGTCATTGCATGGAGCCTCATTCTTCAGTACCCTTGACCTAAAATCAGGCTACTGGCAAGTGGCAATGTCAGAGGAAAGCAAGGCCAAGACGGCAGTAATCACACCGATAGGCCTCTACCAGTTCAAGTGCATGCCATTTGGGCTGAAGAACGCCGGTGCATCTTTCCAGCGATTGATGGAAAAGGTCCTGGGGGAGCTGAGGGGAAAAATCTGCTTTGTGTATATCGATGATGTAATCATCTTTTCACCCTCTCAAGAACAGCACCTCAATGATTTAAATGCTGTGATGAAGAGACTTCATGAGGCTAATTTAACACTCAATCTGAAGAAATGCCATTTCTTCCAGCAAGAGTTAAAGTTCCTTGGCCATATAGTGTCTGAGAAAGGGGTCCAGGTGGATCCAGAGAAAACACTGGCAGTGAAAGAATATCCTACTCCTACAAATATCAAGTCACTGCAACGATTTCTGGGACTTGTGGGATGGTACCACAAATTCATTTCCCACTTTGCAGATATGGCAGCTCCCTTGCATCGCCTGACAAGGAAAGCGGTGGAGTGGATATGGAGCGAAGAATGCCAGCAAAGCATTGAACACTTGAAACAGGCTATGGTCAGCGCTCCCATCCTAACACAACCTGACCACTCAATTCCTTTTGAGGTGCACACAGACGCTAGGGACGCTGGTTTGGGTGCAGTCTTAGTCCAAGCTACTGAGGAAGGGGAGCAGGTGATAGCTTATGCTTCACGGGGATTGAGAGGAGCCGAGTGTAACTACTCCACATCAGAAAATGAATGTCTAGCTGTTGTATGGGCTGTTGAAAAGTGGCGACATTTTCTTGAGGGAAAATAATTCATTGTATACACAGACCATGCTGCTCTGACTTGGGCCTTCAACTGTCCGAAGACCTCTTCCCGGCTGACTAGGTGGATCTTAC
Organism: Gobionotothen gibberifrons; assembly: GCA_943591055.1. Taxonomy (NCBI): domain Eukaryota; kingdom Metazoa; phylum Chordata; class Actinopteri; order Perciformes; family Nototheniidae; genus Gobionotothen; species Gobionotothen gibberifrons. The sequence goes on from CALSBZ010033976.1 coordinate 12,044, forward strand.
GACTCCCGCCATTTCAATTTAGGATCCACTACAGAAAAGGCCTGCACAACATAGTGCCTGATGCTCTGTCCAGAGCAGTTGCACATCCATCCGCAACTGCGTATGTTGCTTCAAACACCTCTCACTGTACTTCTGACTTACCAACCACCCTATCAGACATACGAGAGGCCCAGGAAAGGGACCCTGAAATTAGTGACATGGCAAAACAGTCTGCTGCCATTTGTCCAGATAGGATAGGGTACACTGTGTTACAGGGTATTCTGTATCGGCGGTTGCCTGTGAGAGTAGGGGGAGATAAATATCAGCTAGTGGTTCCCAAGAGTCTAGTAACATCTTTTCTGGAGTACTTCCACAACCATCCCCTGAGTGGACATCTGGGCAGGCTTAAGACTCTTCTTAAGATCCTTGAGGTGGCCTGGTGGCAGTCTGTTAGTAAGGATGTGTGGGCCCATGTAAAGTGTTGCAACACCTGCCAGGCCTACAAAGCGGATAATCAAAAACCAGCGGGGTTCATGCAGCCTGGGAAAAGCTGGGGATTGATCTTATGGGACCTTTTCCCCGCAGTAAAAAAGGCAATTGCTTTCTCCTCGTGGTTGTGGATTATTTCACAAAGTGGGTTGAGATGTTTCCCCTAAAAGACAGCAAAACTCACAAGATTGTCGCCGTCTTGAAAGATGAGATCGGTGTCCCACGTGAGTTGGTTTCTGATCGGGGAGCGCAGTATCTGTGACAGTCGCAGTTTGATATCAGTGTTTCTCCAAATGAAAATCTATGATGCATCCTCGCAACTACAGTCATTAAAATGTCCACTTTTGTGTAAGGTTTGGGGGTGTGGTTCTGCAAGCCTCATTTGCAGATTCACCTGTCGCAGCGCGCCCAGAGGCTTTTTAGTGGGCGCGTCACCGGAATGCCAGGAGTGGTTCTCATGGGAGGAGGAAGTGTGTGCAGGTATTCTGCGAAATATTCAAGTTTTCCTCAGCATGTATATATATGTTAAATGCAACGGGGGAAATAACTGAAAATAACCATATGGGAATATTGCATCGACCGACTTGGAAGCACGTCTCGTTGGAGAGAAAGAGAGATTCTCTCCAAAGCAGGGTGAGATCGCTCCTTTGTGCCAAGCGGATCATCCTGTTTCCTTTTTTTGTGGATTCCATGAACTATGGTCTGGATTAGACCAAAAGACAATTTCAGTGTATCGTGAGTGGACTTTTTGTTGTTTTGTTTGGCTCAAACTGTGAATACAGTACACTTGAATAACGCAGAAAACCTGTCTTTGTTTATTTTTTGAATGTATGCATATAGCCTGTAGTTAATACATCTCCGTGGGGACTATTTTGGGGAAAGAGCAGATTATCCGTTTATTATTTCTGTTTACCTTTTTATAATATTATTTCATTCAAGAACCCCTTGTGCGTTTAATTAACACACCTATTTTATATAGTTGGTCGTTACAAGTTCACTGAACCTCTCAGTCTGACAGGAGAGGACTCTCCTCCACTTTGTTGTTTAAAAAACTCCTTATATCCGCTAGCGTAGCTCGCTAGCACCAGAAGCTGACAACAACGATCTCCGGTACCGGTGCACTCTCTCTCGCTCACGCACGCACACAAAATGGCTCGTTTCACACACACACAGAGCCAAGCTTTAATGACACACAGAGACCCAGATGTAATAGTTCTGTATCATATTATTTTCGAATCAATCATTTTTCAAATTATGATTATTATTTTTTTTTTTAATAACCATTTTTCCTCTTGGTCTCTCGTCTGTCATGCCTCTGCGCCCCCCAGGGGGGACGCGCCCCACACTTTGGGAACCACTGTGTTATATAAATCCCATGAATGTATGAGATTAAGTTAGCCTCAACATAAATCCCTGTGTGTCTGAGCCGCAGCGACACGGACTGATTTAGAGCGGGTCCTTCTGCTGTTGGTTCTGGACTGGTGTTCTTGTGTTTGTGGATGAAGCAGACTGCTCCGTGTTTGGTGTCGCTGTGCTGCTGTCTGGTCTGTTCCTTGATCTCTGCGTCACCGACCAATTTGATATTCAAGTGATATAAAAAAAAAAACGTTATTGTAAAGCCGCGGCCAGAAAATCAGGAAGCATCGTTACTACACTATAATCGATTATGTTCTGTCACTACATCGATGAACATAAAAAACGGTTAAGTCAGATTTAGGTAAATACATGATGGGTTAGGGAGAAAACAGCATCTCTTCACACCAGTACGGTTTCTCTCCAGTGTGAACACGTTGATGTGTTTTGAGAGCACCTGATGTCGTGAACGTTAGCCCACACTCTTCACAGCTGTACGGTTTCTCTCCAGTGTGAATACGTTGATGTGTTTTGAGAGCACCTGATTGAGTGAACGTTTTCCCACACTCTTCACAGC
>CALSBZ010033977.1:3259-13675 GCA_943591055.1 Gobionotothen gibberifrons
TTAAAACTTTCTCTTCTGGACTCAAGAAAAATGGACTAATCAACAGTACGTACGAGCCCCTCCCCCATATTATAAGTTAAACCGTCACTTTCATACATATTTTATAGTAATTCTAATCTCCTTTCCAGGGGTGTTCTAACCATTCTTGCTCCCCACCTTTGGCCATCATTCCCATCTCGTGCTGCTGTTTTGGCTCTGTGTGTTTTGGCTCTGTGTGTTTTGGCTCTGTGTGTTTTGGGCTCTCTGTGAGCTTCGCCCATCGCTGTGGCTCCTCGCTGTGGACAGGTCCAGACTGCTCGCTCTGGCCTGTTGCTGGAGCCGTTCTTGGCGTCAGGGAATGGTCCTAATGCACGCCATAAGGACATTTATTGTTTAATTGGTTTATTTCCTGCAGTCCTTTACATTTACTTTAAGTTGATTTAATTTGTTTATTCATTGCAGTCCTTTACTTTTGCTTTAATTTGTTTATTCATTTGTTGTTTACATTTATTCAGATTTGGTGTATTTTGTTGTTTTCTTTTGTTTATCCTTTGGTCAGAATCATAACCTTTTATCCTGTGCCGGACAGGTGCTGTGGGCCTGAGGCGGCAGACTCCCTGGTGGTGGCAGTGGTTTCCTTCACGTATCCGTTTGAGTGGTGTGCAGTGTCACGGGTGATTTATTTTGGACCCCTTACTCCCCTTTTCGTTAACTGCCGCCGTGGTAAGCCAAGCCCTGTCCGTTTCCCCCAAAGTGGGTGTTTTATTCAAATGTATTGTGTGTGGTGTTTTTAGATATTTTGTATTTTATAAATAAAACTGTATTCTGACCCTTAAAACTGTCTCTGCCCGTGGTGTAAAACGAACCTGATTGTCCTTGTGTTAGACCTAGTTTTTATAATTTCCTGGGGGCGAAACTCCCCCAGGTGGCGTTGTCCGCAAACCGAGCATTGTACACTCCTACCCTCACCACACCGCCACACGAGCATTTTGGTTAAAGTTGCGCATGCGCTATGAGCGCACACACAGGTACTTCTCAGGCATGCCGGAGACGTTTCGCTCTCTCAAAAGTTGGGCCATTTTATCATCATGCGCTAATGAGCAACTCTCATAGGAATGAATGAGGCCCCGCCTCCCATGCTGTATCCAGTTCTTATTATACATCCATGGACAAGACACGGAAGTAGAAGCATGGATTGAGGAGGAGGGGCTCGGTTTGTTTACATTTGCAGGCAGCGGAAAACGGGTTTTGTTCCAGGGAATCTATTCTGGAATTAAAGGTTTCAAGCGCTGATTTAACTTCGAAAAGGGAAGACAGCAAGGCAGGTAGTTTAGGAATGAGTCAGCTTGCTCCTGCCTTTTTCGGTGTTGAATTGGCCGCTGGCCGAGAGACATTGAGCCTGTTAATTGACGCTCTGTGATGAGAGGGTGTGTTACCGGTGCTGGCGTACAACTAAGGCCTTTCTCTTGGCCGGAAGGAAAAAGGCTCCTCGTGGTTGAGGACGGACGGGACACCCGGCCAGTCGTTCCGGGAGCTGCGGTTCGTTCCAGCTGCGTCTGCTCTGAGATAGCCTATGTTAGCTAGCCTATGTTTCGGATATGAGGCAGGCTTCTTCCCCCGTGGATGATGATTCGGTTCCAGAGTCGGAGATAGCGAGACACATGTGCAAAGGACAGCACCAGCAGGTAATCTGAATATATCATGGAGGACTGTGTAGTAGTGATGGCAGTTTGACACTGAAGCTTCGGACGGAGCTTCAACCCTGGACTTCCTATTCCATAGAAGCAGTGCTTCAAAGCTTGCTTCAAATCACGTGACATATGACGTCCGAAGCAGCAACTGCTTCATTTCCTGAATGAATCAACTCACTGGTTCGACGTCCAATCAGGTGATTCAATGCTCTGCCTCGTCTCGATTCTGACAGGTGACAGGTTGAAACAGTGTCAAATTTGAGCCCTTCAACACTTTATAACCGCTCTAAACAATGCGCAATGTGTGGGTTGTTGTCGTAGTTTGTTGCTGTTGAGTTGTTGTCATACTTGCCAACCTTGAGACCTCAGAAATCGGGAGCATTTCAAAACCACCGCGGGGGGGTGGGGGGTGCTAGTGGATCGCCGGAGCTGTATTAGATTCACATTAACATGCTTCTTGTAGTTGTAAGTGCACTGCCAGGCGGCCTGAGCACCATCCTTGATGGAGCATATGTGGGCTGGACCTGTATTTGACAGGAACGGAGTGAGCAGAGGGTGGAGTTGTCGATTATTGTTCTGTTTTCTGTGACAATCTTCCTCACCCTCTCAGACTTTCAGTTGCGCGCGCTACTAAAGAGATGTGTTACCATGGAAACCAAACAATGGTGTAGCTGTATTAAAGTCCGAGTGGAAAGTCAGAAATCGGGAGAAATGCGGGAGAAATATGACCCCGGGAGGAAACCGGGAGAGGGCCATGAAATCGGGAGTCTCCCGCGAAAATCGGGAGTGTTGACAAGTATGGTTGTTGTTGGTATTGCATTTTAATTGGATCATTATAGAGCAAGCCAGGAAGAAAGATAGGTCGTTCTGGCTCGTGAAACACTTCGAAATGTGGAGAAGTTGTGAACAAAAAGACAATAAGTAATATAAAAACACTTCAGAAGTGTAAGGAATAGATAGCCCAGTGGATAGAGCCGGCAGCCAGAATGCAGCGATGTCCTCCACACAGCTGGTTCAAAGCCCAGAATAGTTTAACTTTTAATCATTGCTTTTCAACTTTAATACTTTAATAACTGATAAAAGGCCCTCTCCGCCCAAAAAAATGTCCAGCTCTCTATAGTCTCTTCTCAATAACCCAAAACACACAATTATCAATCTTTAATTGCAAATAGAACATCATATTCAGTCTAAGTGTGTGTGTGTGTGCATCGAATATTTTTCAAGGCAAAGATACGTTAAACCCACTGCAGCCTTGCACTTCGCCAGGAGAGGTCGATGTAACTGAAGCTTCGCGAAATGAACCTATTTCCGACACAATTGTCCAAGTGGTTCGATGCTTCATTCAAAGCTTCATTTTGCCATCACTACTGTGTAGAGCAGCAGCGATGTGAATAGGCAGGCAAGCAGCAGCGACGAAGAGGTAGCTGCGGCAATAGCAGCAGCAAGCAATGCATGGAGAGAGAACTGGCAGGTTAAATAGAGCGGCATATTAAGGAGACTCTGTTTGGTTGGTTGTAGAGTGGCAAGGGGCGTTATGTATGAATGCAGCATAAGTCCTCAAGTTGACTGCCTGAACTAGCTCGCAGGCTTCGCCCCATTTAAGAGAATAGTTAAATCTATCAATCAATCAAATGGTATTTATATAGCCCATAATCACTAAATATACATTTGTGTCAGGGGGCTTTACAGTTTGTATAGAATATGACACCCTCTGTCCTTAGACCCTCACATCATACAAGGAAAAACTCCCAAAGAAACGATGAATGTCCTCTCCCAGGACGGACAGGCTAGCAACAGGTGTCAAATGTGTATACATTCAAAATACATTTGCATCATAGACAGTCCTGATGTCAACAAATGTAATATATCCATATATAAAGTTATATATAAATTAGGTATTTATTTAAGAACATGTTCCCTATTTTAAAGTGAAGTCTTGTTCATAACCAATAAGCTAGTAGTTTGACTCTAATTGACCTGATCAGGTTCCCTAATATAAAGTTGCCTCCTCTTCACACTTTGTAAATACATTATTGCACACAAATACTGAAATTAACCTCAACAGCACATGAACAAAGTAGGCACATGTTCAAATATCTGTTTTATTAATGAACCACTAAAGAGAGTTTCAGACACATACCAAAACATGTCAAGTTTCTCCAAGGCTGAGAATACATCGGCCTATGCAGCCTGTACTTTTTAATAAAACAGATTGTATGTATTTGTGATCATACTGTGTGACCAGCTTGTATGTAGACAATAGGTGTACTGTTGTACTGTCTCAGTGTGAACATAGATTAAACAGCCAGCCCAGACCCGGCGCCAGAACAAATCTAAAGGGAGGGCATGTGATTTTCATGGGAGGGCACACAAAACCGTCACATGCTGCGGGCCTGCGGCACAATAGGCTATAATATCAAACAGCAAGGCCAACGGCTTGCGCAAAGACGCACACTTATCGCAAATACATACACAAATAAAGGGCAACATAGAAACCACTTTTGAAACAATGTGAGCGTGGCAGCACACACACTGGTAAATCACGAGCAAGGCACACTGTTAAGGATGGCAGCTTCCTCATCGTTGCACTCCGAGAGAAATAGTAGAGACGGAGACGATTAACTGCTGTTAGTTCTATTATGGCATTGTGCATGTCGTGAGAGGTGTATGTTGCTGTGTGGGGAATGCTTTCCATTATTTTGGCCAACTCTGCATCTTTGTGCAGCGTATACTCAAACAGCGATAGGAAGAGCCCACTGCCTGACTCGGACATATAGTTGTAACTTGTTGATTTACAGCACTTTGTTCAACTCTGTTGTTTTTAAATGTGCTATAGAAATCAAATGGATTGGATTGGACATGCTGTGGAGTGAATCGTGGTCACCTCTGAGAGGGGGTTGGTTGACAGCTAAAAAAGCTATAATATCAACGACAGCTGACACGTAATAACGGTTCCGTGCCAGCTGATCTGTGTGCACCAAAGTACTAATTTCCTTATTTGTTTCCTCGCGTATCTCTCTCTCCACAAACTCTCACATGAAATGTGTTCTTTTGATGCGGCATGCCGTAGCAGTCCTTTATCAGTCTGTAATGCGTGTTTCCAGTCGCAAAAACCTTTGACAGTAAAAGCCGCATCAGATGAAGACGTATTTATTTTAAACTGTCTGGGGAAACAAAAGGCTGCGTCTGCTTTTAACGAATCTCCATGGTCTGTTGTACCATGCAGCAGCAAAAGTGCGCTTCTTTCCTGAAAACAATCTTCCTGGATAACGATCCAGTTTCACCTGGTTGGGTTTATTAACCCCAAGATCATCTGGGGCTGTTGGTCTGTGAGCGGTTGCTGGCCCAATAGTACCTGTTGATGTGCTGCAAAGCGTCTGTAGTGGAGGCAGCGGCACGGAGGAGGAGGATGCTGGCGGGTGTGGTACAGGGTATGGCAACGCAGGTGGTGATGGTACGGGCACAAGGAGCTGTGCATCGGAGGACAGCGTTGGTGGCTTGGGCTCGCTAACTCAGCCCCGGGGTTTGCCGAGGTCAAGCTTGTGACATTAAGGCGTGCTGCTGCAACGGCAGGTGCAGGGTCGCCAACAGCTGCATCGGCTGCAGTTCTTTCATCGCTATTTCGTTTTAATACATTCTTAGACCTTTTAAGCCAATTTCTGATGTCCATGTAATTCAAACAGAAATGGGAGTCTACAGAATGCACAATAAACAATAAACAAATCCAGAATAGGCGGCAGAGTGTGACGCTGTGATTGGTCTAAATGTGGATGAATCACAAATCACAACAGACACATGCATTTATTTGACGTAGCCTGCGATTTTTTGTTTTAGTTACTATCTGACATCACATACATCGTAGCATAAAAGTTCAGTTTATTTATAATAACATTTTTTTATTTTTTTTATTTTTATAAATAATAAAAATCGTGTTTATTGGGGGAGGGCAGGAATGTCAAATGGGAGGGCCCTACCTGGCCCTCCCACGGCGCCGGGCATGAGCCAGCCAAACTCTTTTGAGAGCCAGTGAATGAGCAGCCATGTTCCTTTATTGACTTATTTGCAGTCCACTGACATTCAAACAGAGTGAAACTATAAAACAGAAGTTACAAGGCACTTAATGATCTCATACATGGAAGTGTAACATACACAGATTAACACATAGGACCACTAAGTGTAAACAAGGTAAATATAGCTAATGCTAGATGTGCAATAAGCATGTGTACAGGCTAGTATGGCTAACGCTAGCATGTATGCTAACGCTAGCGCGGATGCTAACGCAAATGCTAGCATATTAAGACCAACACTTATGTACAACAACTTCCTTACTTGCAATACATATGCACTACTTAGAGGGTTATTGAGGAAAAAGTCTCAACTAATGGCTTATTGGAATATGGTCATAGCGGCATTCTAAGTGTTTTATAATGACTAATAAAGAGCCAAAAGGCTATAGGCTACTGCTAGTATGCATATTAATTAACAACCAGTTGATGGTGAGTTTGTGTACCTTAATATAAAGTGTTAGCAAGATTCTATATTTTATAGCAGGTGGTTGACTATCATGATTGAATGTAGCCTTTCTGCCATCCAAAACTAGCGAAATCAAACAATAAATAACTTATTTGTTTTTGCACTAAAGCCCTACAAAGCTATTAAACATTTTGATGCGAGACTCGGTTGCAACAACTTTATTTACAAATTATGTGTAGGCCTACACATAGAAATATTGCTTTTTCATTTCTCTCAGTATAATAATAATACAGAAATAGATATAACTTATATATAATTTGTTTATATAACTGAATAAATTCAAATTCTATATACAAATTGTGTTACAATACAATTTTGAGTGTTTACATTACTTCTTAACATTACAACTTGTAACAAGGATTTACAGATTGAATGGATACATGGAGTACATGATTATGTACAGTATGAATACAATACATTTCTATATACATTATATACAGTATGCAGGATTTATATTGACAGGCATTATGATTTGTGTATTTAAAACCTTTAAAATGTAATCTATAATCAAATTAAGTGGTATTTTGGTTTTAAGAGGCTATTCACAATGTTTGAAGATGTGTCAGGAGTGTTCTTCTGAGCCTTTTTGATGACTGATTATGATGGTTACGGTTGGTTGTATGCCCATTTTGGATCCTGGGAACTAGTTGATCTCAGAAAGCTGTTTGGTTCCATAGCAGTAACTTGGCTGTTAAGATCCTGAGTGCAGGAAGGGGTGGTTACAAACGGAGGGCCGGAAGGGTTGAAGGAGCATATTCATAATCGTCCAGTTGAAGGGGTCAGTTTCTAATCCATGTCAGAATCAGAGTCACTGTCATAGTCATCAGCTGAAGCCCTGTGCAAGAAATGCACAATTCCACTTTTCCCCATAATGTTCTTTTCAAAGAGACGGCATTGTGACGGCGCACGCGGCCCTTCCCCCGAGGACCCCAGGGTCCTCAATAAATAATCGGCCCTTCCTGTGTCGACCCTCCAGGGGCAAAATCTTCCCTTCGCGGAGAGTAAAACACACCACGCCTATAAAGACTCCGATTAAATGCTGTTTACCGTAGTGGTGAGAACATCATTAGGGGGGAGCGCGCGCAACAGCGCGCGGCGGTGCGTTCAGGGTCCTCAGTAAATAATCGGCCCTTCCTGTGTCGACCCTCCAAGGGCAAATCTTCCCTTCGCGGGGAGTTTTGCGGCAGAATGGGTCATCAGAGAGTATCACAGCTTCATAGCTGCGGCCCCACAGCTGAGTGCTTGTCCATTAACACAGTGTTCTGGGGAATGGAAGCTCAGCTGTGTGCTAACAAGGTGGATGGACAGGACGCTGAAACGGGGCTTTTCACCCCAGTTTTGCAGCGTCCCACTGTACCACATGTCTATACACTGTACTACTGCATCACATGTGGGTGTCCCACACCCACCTTTTGTTATGGGCAGGCAAGAGGTAAATCTGGCCTCCCGGAGGGAGATGTGTTTCCTCTTAGCAGGGATTCAGGCTCTGGGGCAGAAACAGGCTGTGTCTGTTGTCTGTTGTGCACCCTCAGCACAGAGAAAAGGGTATTTCCATGTACTTCCTGGGTCAGGAAGACAGGGGAATGCAGACCTATTCTAGATCTCCACTGCCTGAATCGCCACATTTCCTGCAGGAAATTCCGCATGTTAACTATGAAATAGTTACTGGGGCTTGTGCAGCCAGGCGATTGGTTCACCACCATCGACCTGAAAGACGCGTACTTTCATGTAGAAATTGCTCCAGAGCACAGAAAGTGTCTGCGTTTTGCCTTCCAGGGGATAGCCTACGAGTATGGCTGCCGTTCGGCTATTTCCCTATCCCCACGCACATTCAGCAAATGTGTGGCCACAGCGCTTCAACCGCTGCGCGCCCATGGCATGAGAGTTTTCTTTTACTAGACGACCTCATAGTCATGGCTGGGTCTCGGGAAAAGGCAATGTTTTGCACAGCACAATTGATCACACACCTAACCAAATTAGGCTTTGCGTTCAATTGAAAAAAAAAGGAGCACCCCCATACCTCACCAACAGGCGTTGTATTTGGGAGTGGTGCTCGATGCAGGCGCGCTACGTGCCACCCTGTCAGAGAGCAGAAGTGCGTCCCTTCTCCGGGCGGTCCACAGGCTGCGACAGGGGGCGTCAGTGACAGCTTTAATTGTCAGGCAGACTTTGAGTCTCATGGCGGCTGCTCACAATGTGGCCACATTTTGGTTTCTGCATATGCGTCGCCTGCAGAGGTGGTTCTCCAGCCGGCGTTTGGATCCCAAGAGCACAAACAGCGGCTGGTGACCATCCCCCCCTCAGTGGAGGGCAACCTCCGGTTTTGGGGGTCCCCGGATCACCTCCGGAGGGGGTCTCCACTGGGACGGATGACCTCCTACATCACAATGTTCATGGACGCATCCAGAACAGGATGGGGAGGGACCTGCCTGAAGAGGGCTATAGGTGGGCGCTGGGCTCTAACAGAGTCTCGACACAGCAACCTCCTAGAGCTACGGGCGGTAGTGTTAGTCCTCCAGCCTTTCATGTCCCTAATTCAAGGGAGACATGTAATGGTCAGGAGCGACAACAGCACCACAGTGGCTTATATCAACAGGCAGGGCGGAGTCTGCTCCGGCGCCTTGTTGGCCACAGCGGAGAGGCTGTGGTTATGGGCTTCAGAGGTGGTTTTATCTCCGAGAGCCCTCCATATCCCGGGACTGGAGAACAGGGGGCCGACCTCATTCGAGGGGCGGCCCCCTGCCAGGCGAATGGATGCTTCACCCGGAGGTGGTGAAGCAGATCTGGGCCCAGTTCGGGAGAGCGGAAGTGGATCTGTTCGCCAGCCGGCGCAACAATCACTGTGCCCTGTGGTTCTCCATGGCCCTGAGCGACGACCCGCCCTTGGGGGTGGACGCGTTTGCACACGAGCCATGGCCAAGAAAGCTGCTCTACGCCTTTCCACCGCTGCGTCTCATTCTCCCTCTCCTGGGGAGAGTGAGGCGAGAACGTCTGTCAGTCATTCTAGTGGCTCCGGACCGCGTCGGGGCGACGTGGTACTCAGAGATGACACAGATGAAGGTGGGCCAGCCCTGGGCGGTCCCCCAGTTCTGGGGGGCGATGTCCCAAGAGGCAGGTGCAATCGGGGCGTTACCCTCACTCGGCCAGCCTCTCCAGGTTTGGCTCCTGAGAGGGACAGGCTGAGACGGGGTGGATTGTCTGACAGTGTTATTCAGTCTATCCAGGCAGCTAGAGCTGGATCCACCACAGCCTGTTACAGGCCAAAGTGGCAGGGATTCCAGCGATGGTGTGAGGAGCAGAGAATAGAGCCCCTGTCATGTGAGTTAGGCTCTATTTTGTCCTTCTTACAGTTACTGGTGGACAGAGGGCTTGCACATTCAACAGTGAAGGTGTATGCGGCAGCCATCTCGTCCTGTCATGAGGGATTTGGCGGCAGGTCAGCCTTTAGTCAACCACTGATGTCGCGGTTTTTGCAGGGGGTCAGGAGGCTGCGCCCAGTAGTGCACGCCTCCGCCCCGCAGTGGTACCTGCCCCTAGTGCTCGAGGCTCTGGCCTCGGGGCCGTTTGAGCCTCTGGAGCTCTCCTCTCTGAAAGCATTGTCGTGGAAAACAGCTTTGCTTCTTGCGTCAGCCAAAAGGGTGTCCGAGTTAACTGCTCTGTCGGTGCACCCGAGCTGTTTACTGATTCGGGGTGACCGGAGCGACACTCAGACCGAACCCCTCCTTTGTGCCCAAGAGCCTAAGGAGTGCGTTCAGGTCAAGGGCTATTCAGCTAGGGGGTTTTAGCCTCCCTCCCCATGGGGGGGACAGGGAAGCTAAATTGCACCTCCTTTGCCCGGTGCGTGCGCTAGCTTGTTATGTGGAGCGCACGGCTGCCCTTAGACGCACCGAACAGCTGTTCGTGTGTTTCGGGGGCGGGGTGATCGGGAAAGCTTTGTCCAAGAAACGCCTGGCAGGCTGGCTCTGCGAGTGCATTGCACAGGCCTATGGGCAGGCAGGGAGAGCCTGCCCCACAGGGGTTTGTGCGCACTCCACACGGGCTGTGGCTGCGTCGACAGCCTTATTCAGCGGTGTGAGTGTGGAGGATATATGCACAGCGGCGTCTTGGTCGACGCCAGGCCCCTTCATAAGGTTTTATCTCTTGGACATGTCGGGCTCTTTCTCCTCGTCTGTGCTTGCGGGGGCAACACAGGACTGGTAGGGGGGGGGGGGGG
>CALSBZ010033987.1:0-12299 GCA_943591055.1 Gobionotothen gibberifrons
TAGGGGCTTGGACTGAGAGCCGTAGGGTCGCCGGTTCAAGTCCCCGACCAGACCTAAAATATGGAGGGTGGCCTGCTACTTGGAGAGGTCCCACTGCCGGACACAGTGTTTACTAAAAGAGCTGCATAAACAAAATGCAAGAAGCTCAAACCCCAATGGAAGCTGGGACCGGATGAAAAAGTTGGCCAACTGTCGCTGTTGGTGGAAAGTCACCTAAAATGTAAGTTTCATCCTTCCGATATAATTAGGTTAGCTAAGTTCGCTAACTAGTTTACAGCATATGTTTAATAATGTCGGACGAACATTTTAGGTGAACAGAGACAGTCTTTATAATCCCTGGTTTCTGTTGTGAGCGTTTTGCAGCGTTTCATTTATGCATCGCTTTTAGTAAACGCTCGTATGTGTGGTCATGTTGGTGAAGATGTTTCTTCATCTGCATGTTTTTAAATTTGCATAATTTCTGAAATGTGTTGTGCCGTTGTAGCTCGTTTGCACCCGTCACCCACTGTATGACCCATCTAGAACACTCACATAGAGGGAAATAATCATGCTCTAGACCAGGGGCGTCAAACTCAAGGCCCGGGGAATTCAAAATGTTACTTTTCTTTTTGACTTTTTTCTCCAGAATTTGGCTTTTCTTTTTAAATCATTTTGTGACATTCTCACTGAAGAGACTTATTAAGTTATTACCCTATCTGATAATAATCCAATGCAGAGGCAATAATGTAATATAGAACATTATTTTATATATATTAAACATTTATATATGTATGTTTATATAGTCTTAAAGTTACAACCGGCTCTTTGAGTGCAACCATAATGCTGATGTGGCCCGAGATGAAAATGAGTTTGACCCCCGATCCGGCCCGCGACTTCATTTCATGTGGCCCCGCAAGAGCTCTGAAAGAATGTAATGTTTATTATACAGTTGCATGCCGATTTACAGATGCACGATGTCCATAAACTACATGTCCCACAATGCATCTTACATTTTTCTCAGAATTTGACATAAAATTTGACTTAAAATTGTTACTTTTTTTTCAAAATGTCACTTCTTTTTTCTTAATCCAATGCAGAGGCAATAAAGTAATATAATACATTATTTAATATTTATATATGTATGTTTATAAAGTCTTAAAGTTACAACCGGCCCTTTGAGTGCAACCATAATGCTGATGTTGCCCGAGATGAAATTGAGTTTGACACCCCGGCTCTAGACGCTTCAAATAACTTCCAATCACTTTGATTTACAAAGAAACTAACGTACATTTCAAGACCACAGCTAGCTTTGCTCCAGCGTGGAAAAGCGATTATGTGGAAGAATGTCCGGATACCCAGCCAAACCACGCTATCAAATGATAAACAAACCCACTAAACTGTAAATATAAGTAATGTGTTTTCTTCTCTAGTTCTCTAGTTAAGGGGAATGAACACAGAACAAACTAATCGAACTATCTGGACTCAAAAAATCCCAACTTTCAATACAAAAGTTAAGATGTTATGACAGAAGAAAATGAATTTTAAGTGTGGTGTGAGAGTCACCCATGCATAATTTTAATTTATAATCGACATGTTTCACAGAGGTTTTGTACACGGTAAGTTGGCATCATCCTGCTACAAACCCAAGGACACAAATCTCCACTGCAACAAACAAACTAATCTAGCCTAGTATAAAGTATTTAATCAAATCGTTCACAGCACGTTGTATCCAAATGTGTCTATGCATGTTTGTGAAATGGTGCGGTACGAGCGGTTCTCTACCTTGCGTCCATCGCTGGCATGGCAGTTCACATTTAATGGAGTCAGCAGTGCCATCAGCTTTTCTTCATTTCCACTCCTGTAATGACATGGGTTGAAAGAGACTGCTGTCACTATGGCAACAGGAAACACATGGCGTTATCATGCACTGCTCAAATGTAAGATCTTAGGCTGTGGACTAGTGGAAAGACAACATCCCAAAATACACATTATTGGTGTTTAAATGACTATTTGTGTGTTTTTGTCTCTGAAAACGGTTCTAAAAGAAACTTGGTATAAGGAAAATGAAGGTCTTAATGTAAGTTATTGTCATGTTGATAACGTTCAAATGTTGACCCTGTTCAATAGTCTCCCCCCTTTCTTATTAAAATCAACGTCCCCTTTGCTTTTAATATAGATTTCATAATTTAAAAGTACTTCTGTAGACTTTCACAGATGATAATACTGCTTTACTGGATGTATCGAGGTAGTACTTATTCACATTTAAGAGTTATACGTGATGACTATGTTGCTGTT
This sequence comes from Gobionotothen gibberifrons, assembly GCA_943591055.1. Classification (NCBI taxonomy): domain Eukaryota; kingdom Metazoa; phylum Chordata; class Actinopteri; order Perciformes; family Nototheniidae; genus Gobionotothen; species Gobionotothen gibberifrons. The sequence goes on from CALSBZ010033987.1 coordinate 2,275, forward strand.
TGACTCAGGAAGTAAATATGTCTGTTAGAGCCATTTTCTGTGTTGACAATGAGTGTATTATTTTCTTATTAATTTAGATCTTAATATATTCTTTCCATTTATGTATTAGTACCGAATTAAGTATTCGGAGAAAAACCTTGATTTACTGCGAGCCACACCTGTGATATAAGGAAGGGGTGGGACTGAGCGTGAGGAGGAAATTGTCTCCAGCAATGAACGGGGAATCGGAACAGTCTTTGACCTCACGTTACACTGATCATTTTGTTTGCTTAAATATATGGAAGTAAATAAATCAGTCAAGGAAGGCACAGAAATCAGCGCCTAGAGCTTTATATGGATGGTTTTTAACGTGTGAGTCAAGAAGCGGATCCCTGTTAATGTGGCACCATTTAAAATATCCTACAAGAATGGGCTCACTGGCTGATACTCACCTTGCTGCTTCCAGAAGTTCATCCTTCTTGTATTCACCTGGATGGAAATAACATTTATTTCAGAGCACTTTCCATACATTCGAGAATAAAGTGGGACATTTATTTAATGATTAAAATATGAGTTGTGAGAGGAAGCGAGCTGAGAGGCACTGACCGGTGAGAACAGCCTTGGCTGAAGGGTCGGCGAGATCCAGAGCAGATTTTCCATCAGTGTTGCGGATGTTTGGATCTGCGCCATGCTGGAGTAACACTGAGGGACAGAGGAGCAGGTAGGAACATACTTCAATAACAATTCCTATGTTATGAAACTGTGTGTCGCCCAGTACCTGAGGTGTAAAGATACCAAGTAGATTTACTGAAGTACTTTCTATTTGATGTTACTTTGTACTTCTACTTCACTACAGTTCAGAGGTACATGGTGTACTTTGACTCCACTACTTGTATTTAATACCTTTAATTACTTCACGGATGAATGATGTGAAATCTACCGTACTTTCCGGACTATAAGCCGCTACTTTTTTCCCACGCTTTGAACATCGCGGTTTACACTACAGCAGGGGTGCCCAACCTTTTTTGAACCGAGAGCTACTTTTAAAGTTGCCAGTCTGCCGAGATCTACCAGTCCAAATAGAGAGGCGTAGCCATTACTGACAGCCTACTACCAGGTAAATACACACTTCTACTTGTATAAAACGGACCTTTGTACGATTAATACTTCATAAAATACTGCAGATCCTTTATCTTGCCTCTTTCTAATCTACACACATACAAGTATTGTATATAAGTAACTGAAGTTACACAACAGTGTTGTTGATACAGAGTTGGAGTTTATTCACACGTCACATACTACAGTGGGTAATGTTTTCAAGAAACATTGAACAGTGCTGCCACATATGACACAGGAAAAAAAAGACTGAACCCTTTCTTTGCCATTATATAAAAATAGTGTTGCTACAAAAGTATAAATTAGGCTTACTAATAAGACAACTCAGATCTGAAGCTACACAGGAATCTGCTGCCAAAGTGCAATAAAAAAGACAAAATTAATAGAATCAAACCCTTTTTGTTGCATTTTAGTATAAAAAGAAATGCCTTTAAAATAGGATGCAAGCAACACTAGTTTCTTATCCTCAATTGATAATAGACTATAATCAATTTAAGTTTGCATTCTTACCATTTTGTACAATAATTATAATGAATAAGTTCAAACAAACTAACACTTACAGCTGATTAATAACGGTATCTAACTTGAGTTTTTATTATATCAAAAACCTGAAATGCTGTTATTTTTACTGTCCACCAAAAGCGCGTCGGCAGCCTCCAGGAATGCTTCTTTCACAACTTCGCCGTCTTTGAAAGACTTCATGTGTTTCGCAATAACGTGACTGACACGATAAGATGCTATGGTAGCAGCCTTGCTCTTGTTGGGCCTGGTGAAAATGGACTGCTGTGCATTTATCTGTCCTTTCAGGTCCCTCACCTTTTGGGAGCGTAGGGCAGAATTAGGAGGGAGCGTTTGTGCACTGTTTTGAAATGCCGCTCCTAAATTACCCTTCTTCGGTAAAGCCACGCTCGCATTGCAGATGATACAGATGGACTTTGAATTGGAATAGATAATAATCATCCTCCCACTCAGAGTGAATATTATATATTTTGGGCTTTTTTGTTGTTTTGCATCTGCCATAATTGCGGTCTTGTGTGTGTGCGGACTGTCACTCCTGGCTGTTACACGGACAACGTCAGCTAACTGTGCCCACTGCCCACTAGCCACACCCCGACACATGGGGTCCCGCCGGCCAATCACAAAGCTTTAATGCGTTCAAGTGCATTATTCTGGCACAGGAATATTATGTTACAGGACATTAACGATACAACAGAATATTGTTGTTCTATTTTTAGACACATCTCGCGATCGACTGGGAATCTCCCAGCGATCGACCGGTCGATCGCGATCGACTGGTTGGGCACCCTGGTTTGATTGGCTAGGATTTGAGCTGTCAGATTTTCAGAAACGGGATTTGATTGGCTGGCGCTGACTTCAGCTCAGCCACGCTACCCACAATTGGTGACCGACCAGTGGGTGCGGCTTATATTCAGGTGCGCTTAATAGTCCGGAATTTACGGCAATCAAGTGTTAAATCAGACTTTAGTTCCACCTGGAGTAAATCCACAAGCTACCCTGCAGTATACAAAGTCATTCAAACTAGCTGCACCTTTACCAGCTTTGAGAACACTTTCATGATCAATCATTATAAAACATATCATATATATTATTCTGAAATGGACCAATCTGCACAATGACTACTTTCACTGTCGCTACTTTCACTATATTTTGATGATCATACTTTTCTACTTTTACTTGAGGAACATTTTGAATGCAGGACTTTTACTGTAACAGAGTATTCCTACACTCTGGTACTTCTACTTTTACTCAAGTGCAAGATCTGAGTACTTCTACCTTTACTGAAGACCTGAGTACTTCTACTTTTACTCAAGAACAAGATCTGAGTACTTCTACTTTTACTCAAGTACAAGATCTGAGTACTTCTACTTTTAGTCAAGATACACATTATGAAGGAAATTACAGCTAACAAAATCTGTCTGTCTAGAAAACCTTACAGATTTGCATAATCCCCTGTGCCTGAACACGGTGACCCTTACCAATGCAGACGTCTATCTTCCCCTTGATGGCAGCCTCGTGTAACGGAGTGTAGTTCCAGTTATCTCTGGCGTTGGGGTCGGCTCCCTGACACAAGAGGAGGCTGACAACCTCTGCGTGGCCGAAAGAGCAGGCGTTATGCAGGGGGATAAGTCCGCCATCATCCCTGGCGTGAACATTGGCCCCCGTCTGCAGGAGGTGCTCCACCACATCCTTTCTGCCAAAGCCTGGAAGAGGATCAAAAGGCATTTCAGTTCAGCTTTTCCTCAATATTTGACTCCTCTTAAACATAACTAACAAGGCTATTCCTTCTATAAATACTTCAATTCAAACATACCTAAATAATTCACCATTAGATATGATCCTTGTTGATGCATAGAAAATATGTTTGCATCTCTAAGCCGTGAGTTACACAGTTATTACATTTAATTTGTCCAAAACAATTTGTACTATGCTTTATTTTTTCTAGTTCATGTTCTAAAAGTATATAGTTTTCCTTGTAAAGAAAACATGTGATTATGCTTTTTTCAAAATGCATATAAACATAAGAAGTAATGCCAAATGTATATTTATGTAAAGATGTGTATGTAATTGTACAAACATTTGGCAAAACTCTATGTCATTATGGTGATGTCAATAAAGCTCTTTGAATTTGAATCATGAAAGTCAAGCATGTGAAGGTGTAAAAAGTGGCAGTATTGTGCAGAAATGTGCTAAACAGACACAGTAATGTGGGCATATTCTAATATTGCAATAGAAATTAGCCTGAAACTGACATATTTGCTAAATTAGAAGTCGTTTTGCGCATCCTGTTGTGACGGATTAGCTGAAGTACAGAAATGTTGACATCTGCATTAGAGAACGTCACGTTAGCAGCTTAGCAACACTAGCCGTTTAAACTGAACGTTGTGTTTACACCACAACACAACAACATTAGCTATATAACCGTTAAAGCCTAATACAGCTAATGCAAGCATAAATATAACTGAGACTTTTTCTTAGCTCATCGTTACAGTATGATAGCTTTAAAAACACAATTTTAATTATTGTCATTTTTTTCTGTCTGCCCTGTAGGCTATGTATTTAATGTGTTGTTTTGACTGTTATACAGTATATATTTTATTAATCGTAAAGTAAACCTGGGTATTTTGACAGTGCCTCAAAAACATAATGTGTTGTTATTATTATTATAGCTAATGTTAGCATAAACATAGCGGGGCCATTAGCTTCATCGTTTAAGTATGAGAGCTAATGTTGGCATAAACATAGTTAAAGTATGATAGCTTATGTTAGCATAACCATAGTTACAGTATGATAGCTAATGTAAGCATAAACATAGCTGAGACATTAGCTATGTTTATGCTATCATTAGCTTAATCATTAAAATGTCATAGCTAATGTTAGCATAAACATAGCTGAAGCAGTTGCTATGTTTTTGCTAACATTAGCTTTAACGTTAAAGTGTGATAGCTAATCTTAGCACCATAGTACAAGTATGAGAGCTACAGTATTTTTCGTTACAAACTATGATAGCTAATGTAAGCATTAACATAGCTTCGTCGTTAAAGTATGATAGCTAATGTTAGCATAAACATAGCCGAGCCGTTAGCTTTACCCGCAGCGAAGTGGAGCGGGGTTGATTTTCGACCAGCCATGTCCTTCGCGTTTACATTCACGGAGTCCACCAGTCTCTTCACCCGGGAAACGTCTCCGTTCCGACAGGCCTCGAACAGCTCCCTGAAGGCCCCTCCGCTGCTGCCGTCCGCCGGGCTGGAGGCTCCGGATCCGGGGCTGGAGACGCTGCTGCCACTGCCTCCGGAGGTTGTTGTCGTGGAGAAGCTCGCACTGCTCGGTAGCACCGGGACGAGGAGGTCCGGGGAGGCCGGAGCGACGTCGATTCCTCCGGCGCATTCCCTTTCACTCTCCGGGGGAACGATCTGGGCCATCGGCGGAGGAGAACCCGGAGCACCCGAGAGAGAGCTGTTTCTCGGCGGAGACTGTATGGTGCTTTGCTGCTGCGAGGAGCGACGAGACACCGCCATTACAGCAGCTCCTCTCAGGCGACAATAAAAAGCTGCTCCTCCTTTCCGGTGAAAGAAGGTGGTGTTTCCTGTCAGCTGTTTTCCCTCAGTGTGCACTCACCATAGACTGTATACACAACCAACATTAATCGCATCTAGATATTTTTCTTCATATTTCGGCCTACTGCGTTTATCAATTTTGTATCAACTCTTTTTGATTACACTTCTTATTTAAAAAATATATGATTAAATACACTTTTTTTGAGCATGTGCAAAAGGGAAGGACAATAATTAGGAATTGTGTTCAAACCATTACATTTAACAACTAATGTAAAGTGTACATTTCCTACAATATATCAAATTATTAATCATATAAAAGAGTTTTGTAAATTGTGTAAATTGTGTGTAATTCAAGACAAGTACAGATAAGTAAATGAAGGATGTGAGGTAAAAACGGTATATTTATTTAAAATGTGCAACATCTCATGCATCACAGCCATCCAACATCTAAGGCCCCGTAGCCACTTCTGCAAAACAAAGACATTAAAAGACACTTTTTTAAAAACACTATACTAAATAAAAACAGCCTTCACCACTAGGCTGGCTGGATATAATTCTTTAGAGCAAGAAACACATGGCACTTTCCAAGTGAATTGGTAAAATCTCACAAAAGAAGTTCACTTTGGTCAAGTACCACTAGAACAGGAACTGGAAACAAACCCTCACAAGTTTAATTGTAGGAGGAAATTAATACTGTAAAATGATCAAGTTGTAAATATCGATTACAGGTTACAGTCGTCATATTTTACACGTGTTCACAATCAGTTTGAGCTCCAAATGCTGAGGGGACAAGATCATCTGGATAAACTACATTTTGTCTTTATTGAAGCTATTTCGCTGTGCTCGCTCATCTCAAAAACTGTTTATAGATTAGACAACTTTATTGTTTGTTACATTATATTGAAATGGAAATGTGTGTGTGTAATTTACTTCTATTCAAACTATCAGGAATGGAATGAGAGAGAGGGGGGAAATGAAGTGATTTTGGTTGAAATATATTGCAGATGAGTGCAAACCTGAAAGCCTCAGCAGTTCATCATCTGGTCCGGTGCTAACCGAGTTCTGTTTGACGACGTCTCCTCTGACGGGTCGTTGTCAGAGATGCACAAAGTGATCAGACTCTGCATCAAGCTGTCAGAGCCCTGCTGCCATTCACATTAACACAGTTTTCATCAAAAACTGAATCATATGAAACACTTAACAGAAACAATAACCCACAAATCCATTTAACAGATGAATGAAAACCCTTTTAAATAACTGACCTTATCTTCAGAGGCTTTCTTGGTGGTATTGGTCCCACTCGCCAGTGGAAGCCACTTGTTTAAAGACAAGCCCAAATTCACAGGTTCCTGCCGATCACATGTTTGTTTTCAATAAAACATGACAGCATCTCAGGAACTTACCAGAAGTTATTCATTAAAGAGGCCCTATTCTGCTCTTTTCCTGTAATGTGTTATATAGGTTTATGTGAATGGTCTGCAAAGGCTAAAATCCCTGGGTTCCCTTCAGAGGGAGTTTCTCTCCTCATTCACACCAACGGTGTTTCAGGGCCGGTTCGGAGCTGGAGCTTGAAAAGCACCGGGTTTTCCTCTTCACACCACAGCTGAGCAGCCTCTTAGCTCCGGAATCCGGTTCATTTCGTGTACCAAAAAATGGTCTGGCCAGAGCAAAAGCACCGCATACGTCACGCTTACGTCTAGGCGGGGGCAGGGACAGGATCAACTCCTGAACAACAACAAGAAGCCCGCGTTTTATCCAGTTTGTACACAACGATGGAGAAACTTAAGCAGCAGTGGTCCACTGAAGAGACCAGCTACCTACTGGGAATCTGGTCTTCCGAAGAGGTACAGAGGAAGCTAGAGCACAATCGGCCATTGTTGTTGTTGTCGGTGTGAGCTGGTTTGGCTTTATGAAGCAGGCACGCAAACGGTTACGTCATGACGCAAACGATGACGCAATGACGCAGCACCAGTCGGACTCTGGGCGGTGTGAAAAGAGCCGGAGCTAAACCGAAGAACCGGTTCTGAACCTGAAAAGCTCTAGCACGGAGCTTGAACCGGAGTTGCGTTGGTGTGAATGAGGTAAGACAAAGGGTGAAAAGAGGTGCTGCAGCACAGGCAGTATGAGAAAAATAAAGAGCTTTTAGAACATGGATACATGTCACAGTAGAGGCACAAAAATACAAATATGAACCTAAAAATCAGCATAATATGTCGTCTTTAAAGAAATGTAAGGAAATGATTTTGCATAACCAATGGCCGACCTTTGACTCTGGAGGCACGTCAGCCTTCAGGGCTGCGATGGTGGCCTCCTTGGACTGAAATAGCTCCTACAGGTGAAAAAAAAAACACGTAACCTGTGTGTAGAAGTAAAACACCTTCCACAGATGCAAACAGAAGGATTTGCAAATATGCCAAACATTTACATCTGTCAAATCTATGCTGGTAAAAAAGAAACTACTTGTGTCACAAAAAATATATATTTACAATTGCAACTTACAGATTACACATAGGTTATTATCTAAGTGCAGATACAACATGGTACCTTAATGTTCTTGAGAGCCATTTGGTCTTTCTGCACGACAGCTTGCACCACCCACAGTCGAAGCTCCAGCCTCTCCTGGGTTTCTGTCTGGGTCTGGATCTTCCTCTCCAGCAGCAGGTGCTTCATCCCATTGTTCTGCTGAGTGTCCAGAAGGGCCTCGGTGTGCTTCCTCTGCAGCCGGTCGTTCTCATTCTCAGCCTGCGGGACACAAGTTATTCATTTAAAAAGGCATTATTGTGCTTTTTGGGGGTTTCCCTCTCCTGTAGTGTGTTATATAGTTTGTAATGCATGTAAATGGTCTACAAAGGCTTAAATCCCTGTGTTCCCTCCAGAGGGAGTTTCTCTCACGCACATTCACCCCCCTCCCTGAAACACCTCCATTGGACTCCTTTGTTTACCGCCTGTACATAGTGACATCTCTATGTAACACTCACGCTCCTATTGGATAGCGCTCCAACACATAGTACGTGATAGACTAAGGGGCGGGACATCTCTAAGTGGATGACCAATCACAACAGAGCCGGCCAGCTAACCAATCAGAGCAGACTGGGCTCTGGTTTCAGACAGAGGGTGAAAAGAGGTGCTGCAGCACAGAAAAATAAAGAGCTTTTTGAACATTAAAGGGCCCATGTCATGCTTTTCCGGTTATTACCCGTCCCCTTAGGCGCGTTCACACCGCAGTACTTTTCCTACTTTAGTTCCGATATAGTTCTGAAATAGTCGCGTTCACACCAAAAAAACTGAACTAAAATTAGTTCATGAGAACCTTTTTACCCCCTTTTCCGTCCCTGCTAGAGAAAAGTATACTTTCGTGGGAGAAAAAGGTTCCTATGTCTGATTGGCTGGGCGGATTGCAAACCACGCCCCGTAAAACTCCCAAAAAGACTCCCAGCAGCTTCTACTGAAGCCAGTCCCCAACTCCGGCGACTTCTAGTGGCAGTATACGCCATGAAGTTGTTTGCGGCCTGCCAGTAAACCCAAAGCAGAAGAAGAAGAAGTGAAGTCAGCGGCTTCATTTGCCTAATCCTCCCCCAGGGATTTATTCCGGTGTGAACGCGCCTATTGTCTTGCATAGAGCTCTCTGAACGCTGGTAATAGACGAGTTGGGGTCTCGTAGAAATGCTCTCCGCAGACCCATTCTCACAGCGTTATAAACCTTTTTCTTACTCAATATCAAGCCACACTTATTGTTTTTACTTCGGCTGTGAGTGTTTGTGTCCGCTCCTCGCAGCAGCAACGAGCCTCGCAACGTCCCGACCAATCAGAGCACACTGGGCTCACAGGGAGGGGTCCAGCTCCAACAAGCCGTTTAGGACAGAGAGTGAATACACATACTATACAGAGATGCTGGATGAGAAACCAATGTGAGTTTGGAAAATTGCACAGTATACATCTATTCTAGACCTCAACAATGGAATTATGATCAGTAGATGGAGACATCATGTCACAGTAAGAGTAACCGGTGTTCATCAACAAATGTTCGGGCACATATCATTAGTGGGCAAGTTTACATAACAATCTCCATTCCAGTGTTTTCCCTATCTTTTGGAGCACTGCCATCAGTCCATGAATGAGACAAGTGTCTGTAGCTCAGAGGTCTGAAATAACCACTCCCTCTACTGTATGGCGTAACAGCAGCACAGCGGAGGGTATTTGATCTAAACGGCTAATGTCAGTGATGTTAAAGTGTGGGTATCCTACAGCTAATAAACAGGCTCGGCCACGTTTAAAAATGGCACAGAGCAAAATAGTTTGTCGTTGCTGCTTCCTGTGTTTTGTGAAGTCAGCTCTGTAACTCCTTTACCCACCAGGGTGCACACAACACTCAGTGATCAACAACTCAGCGAATGAATAAAAACGTGTGACATTACAGATCTGATTACCTGTTCGATTTTCAGCTCCAACTGGATCTTCGTCACATCCAGGTCGTGGCTCTCACTGAGGATGCGCGTGCATGTTGCTTTGCTTCTCTGTTGGAGACATTACCAGAAGTAAAAATTACCAACGGTCCGTTTTTTTAAATGTGACTCATGCCTGCCGCTGTTATTTGTTGAATCAATGAAATTGCCTTTTAATTAGTAAAAATGTCCAGAGAGTTGCATGAATGAGTTTGAAGACCCAGGAATAAGTTCATATTTTACCACTTCCTCGTCTCAAAGTTAACATTTTCTGAATGTGTTTCTGGTTGTTAGCCTGAAATAAGGTCTGTGGTTAACACTAGCTGGAGAGATATTAACATTTTGTTGTATGGCATAAAATACGTCAGTAAATATCGCACTGGTGAATTTAAGAACGGCAGTTGCTAACAAG
>CALSBZ010033989.1:0-12819 GCA_943591055.1 Gobionotothen gibberifrons
TCTTCTTCTTCTTCTTCTTCTTCTTCTTCTTCTTCTTCTTCTTCTTCCTTTTTCACCTCCTCTACCTCTCCTCCCGTATACCTCCTCTCCCCTCTGGTCTCCCTCTCTTCCTCCACGACATCGTACCCCTTTCTTCCTTTGTGCAAAAACACCTGCAATGTGCAATAAAGACCGTTTTTTTGCAATACTGTGCGGGGGGGGGGAAAAATCGCCTTAATATGTGACTCAGTTATTTAAATGCTGCTACTCATGTGTAGCCATGGTTACTCATTTATAATTGTTACGTTTGATTTTCTTAGTCAACAAGTTGGCTTAATTATTGCATGCCTTTTCCACCTGCTGTTCCACTTGTGCTGTAACACCGTAAATGTCCCCGCTGTGGTACTAAAAGAAGAATTCTGATTATAAAACTCTTTAAATCGTGGAGATAAGTTAGTGCCATTTTTCTTCACCACCTCCTGCCACCTTTCCTTGGCTCCTTAATTCCTTCCAACCTTGTCTTTCTGTCCCGTGGAACATAATGGCAGCAGCTTCTCAAATTGGCTTCTTTCATCGAAACAGCAAGTTTTAAGAGGAAACGGGCCGACAGGACAGGTTGTCCCTCAGCAGAAGACCCCCCCCCCCCGCCCCCCTCGCCCCCCCCCCCCTGTCTCTCTGACAGCTGATCAAAAGGAGAAAATGGGTCAGGCTTCTGTTCCTCTGTCCTTAATTACACAACAGTCTTTAAACAAAGCAACATCTGCCCAAGTAGCCGTCCTGCTCCTCCTCCCCACCTCTTCTTCACCGTCTCCTGCACCTTCTTTAGTGAATTTGGTAACATGTACAATTTGGTAGGGACGATTTTAGACAGTGTCCTATTGGCTAAAATCCAATGAATGTATTCTAAATAAGTGCTATTGAATAACCTCAGAGTGCACAGCAGGTGAGCTGAACATGTGAAGCTGTTACATTTTGCCCCAGGCCCGTTTGCGATTCAATATGTTGAGTTTCCAGCAATAAGCAGGTCGTAAATTAATATTTACTTGCGTTTAAAGAGGCTTTTCTCCCTTTAATTAGTACCGATTATTACTAAATTAATTCCTATAAATGATTACTGTATTGTAATTGGGAAATGCCGGACCAATCACATCAAGCAACAACTGAACGTCCGCAAATGTGCAGATTTTCACACAACGTTAATTTATTTTTAAATGTTATCAACAGTCTAATGACTTGAAGCATCTGGTGATTTTCGGAACTTGAAAGTATTTTCTCACAGTGACAAACACATACAGAAAATGGAGACTCTTGCACAGATTATAGAAACAGGGGCAACAGAAGGAGGGACATGAGATCTGATTGGTAAGATTAGCTTGGACCTGGGATCAGTGGTTCAGTCTGTAGGGGCTTGGACTTAGGACCAAAGGGTTGCCGCCGGTTACCGTCCCAATCGGACTGAAGTGTGAACTGGTGCTGGAGAGGAGTTTAACTTCTTGAGCAAGGCACTGAACCTGCTGCTTTAGATCCCGATATAACGGTGTGTGTTTGAATCTGTACGACATAACTGTGTGCATTTGTATGCGCATGTTGAATCAATAAAGGTTGATCCTTCTGTATTTCTTTTAAAAAAGTGCTGCCTCAAATCACACATTTGTTTAGCCTTGCAAAGTCTGCTGAGACCTAAAACCAAGAAATGAGTTAGCATTTGAGAACTTCCTGGTCCCATCATCTCAAAGTCAATTGTTGTTTGAACGACCCTGAAATAAGGTCTGTGGTTAACACAAGCTGAAGAGATTTTTACATTTAAAATACATTTCTCACTGGTAAATATCTGATGCTACTACACGTCTTAAAAACAACGATTGCTGGACTTCTCTCACGGCGAACATTAGCCACCTTTAGCTTAGCAGTGGTGTAGCTTCTTTAAAGCCTTACATTAGCTGTCACTTCTGGAGATGGCATTTAAAGAATTAAGTGGTGTTAATATATGGAGATTATATCCATGTGTAGACTCCAATGGGAAAAAACAGTGGCGGACTGGCCATCGGGAACAAGGCCGGATTAGTACCTCCAGGGGCCCCTGGGCACTGGGGCCCCTCCCCCCCCCCAACCCACATACCAACAAGTAACACCACGCCTACCCAATCCTACCAACATGACCAATATTTCGAATTTTCAGTCAATCTGGCATGTCAAATCGCACACCTATTTGTCAAAAGCAGGGACGCAGCCACATAGTTCAACCAAAGTAGGTCTAGCCTTTTTCCCTTTCAGTCAAAAATCACAAGACAAAATGGATAAGATCTCAAGACAGTGTATGGCTCAGGAAGACCTAGGTAATATCAATCAAAACCTCAGAACAGCACCCCACTTAATGCCAAAATATGATTGGCTGGCTGTACAAGCACACGAGGAGTTCTATTTGTCACAAACATCGATTGTTACAAAAGTCAAATATGTAGTGAAATTGTGTGGTTGCTCAAGGGTGGGGCTGTGATTCGGCTATACACCGCCGCCGCGTAGTAATAAAGTTGAGGGCATACATAGTGAGACCTACAGTAATTTGACCCAATGGAAAAGCTGTGTTATTTATGGCGAAGAGTGAGTGTAATTTAAATGATGAGTGAGGTTGTGCCCGAAAAAAAAAGAAAAAATCTTGTCACTGAGGGCCCTCTTTGCTCAAGGGCTCCTGGTCGGATAAGTCACTAGCACTCCCAGTCCGCCCCTGGGAAAAACCCATTGCTATTTATCGAGGAAACCCTTGTGATGCTACATTTTGGGTCGGCCTAAAAACATCGCACCACTCTGTCTTTCAGCAGGATTACGGAAACACTACTGCTGATAACCCTGAGACTTTTTGAAAGGGTAGAACATGGGCAAAGGAAGATACTATTCCATTTTTGAGCATATACGTTGACAGGGTGGACACACGCATAGTTTTTCATTCATAGAAACAGCTTAGGCTGAGGTCTGTACTGTCGGAATTCCCTTATAGACGTCTTTTATCATCATTCGCCATGAAAAAGGAGGTATAACTGTTGGTAATTTAATATAAAATAAGTGTGTGTGTGTGTGTTTCTTTCTGGTTTTGTCTCGACTGTTGTTATGTTATGATGATGGATCAGAGGGAGAGAGAGAGACAGAGAGCGAAGCAGACAGAGTTATATAGCAGTCCTTTGTCCTTGGGAGTGTAATGAATTGTAAAGTGAACCAGCTACAGGCCATAATGCTCTTTCAATGCAGCTCCCACGCTCATCACTCCACCCAGAGACTGTCGATAACACACACACACACACACACACACACACACACACACACACACACACACCGGCACATCATTTACACTGCATCCGTCTGCACCCAGCACTCTGAGCTGCACGGCTGCACACATCTGTCCTAACTGCACTCATTCACTGTTTTACTGCTCGTGCTGCATTCAATGTCGATGCACAGGACGTCACGTCACATCATCGCATCACATTGCTTTAAATTGTGTAAAAACATATTGGGCAGTGGCACATGCATGCAAAAGGCCACACAACCTTCTTGTACAGTTGATTAAGCTCTATGTGTGTCTCTTTAGGGATATATTTTGTTGGTTTTTGAAATCATTATGTGACTTTTTTGGGTCATATTGCATCCGGTCATGATTTCCTTCTGGTTATTTTGCCCCTTTTAATATCCACTGCATCTGTTTTGCATCACTTTGTAGTTTTGATGGTCTTTTACAGTATTTGTACTGCATGTTTGTCATGTGAGCTGTCTCTCAAACCATTTTTACACAACTTATTTTAATAGACAAACCTTTCAAAGCTTATAAAAAACAGAAACGAGTTCCGAACATTTAAGACAGATATTTAATAACTTAGCAACCACTCACGAATATATCTACTCGTTTCTCCTCCACAATGTGTGGACATAAGACAGAACAAAACAAGGTGAGTTCTGATCCAATATCTCTTTAATTCCTTATCAATACATTCTCATTACTTTCACTCGGGCAGTATGGTATTTTAAAAATAAATGATTCTGTCATATCATCTTACATCATTTGTATCCTGTCATATCGTATTAAGGTTGTGCTACTTTGACTCTTTAAGCGTGTATATATATATGCTGTGGAAAATATCAGAAAGGATTTATATAACAAGAATTAAAACTTTAAAAATGACGGAGAGATGTTAGTATTCTGTGACCTGACTGCTTTGCGAGGAATAATAAAAGCAACGTTGTTTTGTTGTCTGTCACGTCCCGTTCACTTGCGTCATGTTATTTCCTGTCACCTTCCTTTATCTGAACATTCAGAGGCAGCAGGTGATGAGATGAGAGTTGAGATGAGATCATTTGAATGACGCCTGTGGGCAAACGTCTTCTCAGCAGCAGAGGAGAAATCCAGCATCCTCACTTTAATCCTTTCCACAATCAGAACAATATGAATATCTGCAAGATCATCCCCTCTCCACAAAGACACAGTGCTGAATTCACTTAACAATCATTTCCTCTTAAGTGGGCAGGACTTTCGTTCAGCCTGAACATGACATTCAGCTGGAGTAAGTACCATATTCACATGTTGAAGAGACAGACTTACACGGTGCATTTAGTGACCGTTCAGATGCTTGCTGTGAGATCTCGGGCTCTTCATCAGCAGACTCAGTTGACAGGGAGTTGTGGGTGTTAACATTGTCTTTTTCTGAGCACTTTGATCGTTTAAACTTAAGAAACAACTTGGCAAACTTGGTCTTGTGATGAAGATAGGAGATATATTGCTTACGATGTCCAGCAGTAGAATATAAAGTAATTTTAATTAGCTCCACATTTACCGGCTGTGATGAACACGTTAATCACAATCCAGTAATGTATTATATGTGTTTCTAAAATGAGTACTTTCACTTTTGCTATTTTACATATATTTTCATACTTTTTAACTTTTCAATGAGTAAGATTTTGAATGCATGTGTTTTACTTTCAAGTACTTTTAAAATGTACTATTGCTACTTTTGCGTAAGAACAAAATCGGAGTTCTTCTTCCATACTGCTTAAAGCATCCTTTAAATGCAAAAATGATTTGGTGTTCAAACCCCCCCCCCCCAGAGCAGCTCCACGCTCCACACCGGTCCATGTGATTGGTCGGCTGATCTGTCAGTCAGGCAGGTAACGCCCCTCCCTCTGACCCCGCCCCCCCCTCTCCCCCTCCCGCAGCAGGTTGGGTTGCGCGGTGTGCAAGGGGACCGTGGACAGCTCCCGTCTGAGCACCAGAGTAACGCAGGAGGAGGAGAGGCTGGATATGGGGGAACCAACGCACAGGCCCGTACGATCGAGATAATAACATTTTTATTTTTTTTAAACAAATGTTCACCAACTGGGGGAAATACACACACACACCGAGCTGGAGAGGCCTTAGGAGGACGGGGAAACAACCGAGGAAGTGAAGATAAAGGGGGAATACGGCTACTGACCCATCCCGGAGCATCAGGGGAGAAGCAGCGAGAGAAAGGGGGAGAAGCAGGGAGAGAAAGGAGGGGAAGAAGGAGACTAATTCCGCTCGACCCGATGGACTGAGAGGACAGATGAATGAAGACTGCCTATACTAACGCCTATAGATGTCTGGCCAAGGACCTAGACGCCTATGCCATGAACACGGACATGACGATGGACGGCATCGGCAGCCTGCATGGCGGGGTGTCCGTGAGCTCCGTCCTCCCTGATGTGGAGCTGATGAGCGGCCACAGCCCGCACCACGGCCGCTCATCAGGGGGCCACGGGGCGGCGGCGGCAGCCCTGCGGATCCACCAGGACCTGGCCTCTCGCTCCGCCATGGTGTCCGGCATGGCCAGCATGCTGGACGGTAACGGGGACTACCGTCCGGAGCTGTCGCTGCCGCTGCACCACGCCATGAGCGTGCCCTGCGACACGTCCTCTCCCGGGATGGGGATGAGTGGGACATACACCACCTTAACCCCGCTGCAGCCGCTGCCCCCCATCTCCACCGTGTCCGACAAGTTCCACCATCACCATCATCAACACCACCAGCGGCTCTCCGGGAACGTGAGCGGGAGCTTCACCCTGATGCGGGACGACCGGGGGCTGCCGGGGATGAACAACCTGTACAGCCCCTACCACAAGGACCACATGTCCGGGATGGGTCAGAGCCTCTCCCCGGTGCTCGGTAACGGCCTGGGCTCCATACACAACACCCAGCAGGGGCTTCACAACTACGGCATTACGACGCACGGAGGCCACGATAAGATGCTGAACTTCGAGGCGCACCACACAGCCTCCATGCTCAGAGGGGACCCCCACCAGCACCGAGGCCTCGGCGGCCCGACGGCCGGGATGATGCCGCATCTGAACGGGATGCACCACCCAGGGCACCCGGTCGTTTCCTCGGTTGGCCACCACCCCCACAGCCACCCCCACCCCCACCTCCAGTCTCCATCCCATGGGCCCGTGTTGGTGTCCAGGGAAAGACCTCCCTCCTCCTCGGGGGTGCAGGGGGTGAACAGCTCGGGGCAGCTGGAGGAAATCAACACCAAGGAGGTGGCGCAGAGGATCACGGCGGAGCTGAAACGGTACAGCATCCCCCAGGCCATCTTCGCCCAGAGGGTGCTGTGCCGCTCCCAGGGGACCCTATCGGACCTCCTGAGGAACCCCAAACCCTGGAGTAAACTAAAGTCAGGCCGGGAGACCTTCCGGAGGATGTGGAAGTGGCTGCAGGAGCCCGAGTTCCAGAGGATGTCGGCGCTCAGACTGGCAGGTAAGAGGACAACAAACCGGGCCATGCTGCTGGGTTGGTTTGCTTTGTGCGTCCGGACAACAGGAGGAATTCAAAATTAAATTCAAAATTATTTTATATTTTGCTGGCTTTGTTTTGGTGTTTCCTCGTGGCTCTTTTTTTCCCTGTGCGCCCATATAGATGAATGGAATTTATTTAGAATCACTCGTGTTATGATTACCATTATTGATCAATAACAAAAAGGGATCGATAGGAAATGACAAGGTCACGGGATTTCCCTCCAACAGTCTCTGCGATGTGCAGTAACCCAGATTTATCTTTCTCCTGGCCCTGCATGTTGGAGGGAAAACACACTTTCAGCAGACTATGCATCAGCTTGAAATTGTACCCAAATGAATGCTTCAAATAAAAAGGCCCATTAATACCGATACAAGTGAAGGGAAAAAGGCAGTGCTTATTTATATTAAAAAAGTGAGCATACTATTTGGAAATCATTCAACCTTTACAGACAAAAATCTCAGACATTTTAAAACAAGGAGTGAAAATATTTATTCTGAGTTCTATTTAATGCCTTTTATTTTAGTTACTTGTTTCGTATAATCAGCTGCTGTTGTTCCTTTCATCATCTTGTTAAAGGCTTATTTAATCAGCAGGGAGAGGTCTGATAAAGCACGGCAGACTGAGTGTTTTGTGTGACTGTGAGGGGTTTGAAGTGATGGTCAAAATGAGGGTTTGAACATCAGTGGGTCTGGGGCCCCCTCTAGTGAGGGACCTGCTTTCTGTCCCAACATCAGCCCCTATTGTCTGCAGGGTCAGCAGCAGCAGGCTGGATTAAATTGAGTTGTTCAGGAATATATTGAAACATGACTAGAGTTTGATGCTTCTGTCGGGGTTAGTATATACCTGTGGTGAATTTATATAAGATTAGATCACATTAAATGTATTTAACAGAGGTGTTTTTAATGGTGAATGTACGTTATGTAATCCAGAAATCACTACTATTGCATGTTGGAATTTCACTTTTGCAAAAAAAAAGTGTATTCATTTATTGATAAATAAGACATATTAGGTATTCAACTATGTAAAACTAAATTGAGTCATATTGGCTATTTCAAAAACCAACCAAAACGTATATGCTAACTACAGTAAATACTCTTTGTTGGTTTTAAGCTAAAACATTTGTAATAATTATAATACATTAAGTGTCCTATTTAACATATAAAGTATGTTTTTTTAAACAACATCAACTAAATATAAAAGTGAAAAATAACTGAAGGGTTCACATTTTCCTTATAATTGTAAAATGTGTTTTTAAAGCAGTTTTTAGTGTTAAATCAGTCAAATAAAAAACATAAATTCAGTTTTGCTGTCTTCATTTACGTTTTACAGGTAGTATAAATAAACACATATGTTCAAATACATTTAGTATCACCTATCATAATGACAAACACAATACTAAAATATAACAGGAGGGTAGATGCAGTGACAAAACCACTGTGAAAAGATTTTAAAAAAATTGTGAAATATGTGAAATTGAGTTAAAGTAAAAACGTTTGTTTTAGACATTTTGGAAACTGACTGAATGTTTCCTGTTAAAAATAATCAAAATGACAATTTCTCATTCGCCTATCCCTTAAAATAATCCATAACTAACACATGGAGATTCTATTGTGTTCACCATAAAGCGACAAATGTTATAAAACATGTTATATTCTGTCATAAAATTGAATACTTCTGAATCTATATTTAGTTTGATGCCACCTTCACAAACACATTTAATTCATTGAAAGAATTCCAAGATTTCTAACTCGTGCATTTCAGTCTGAAGAACTACTTTAAAGAGCTGCCAGGGGATATTTTAAAATATCATAGACTTTAACATGATTTTGTATCAGTGTGTCATAATTGTAGCTCCATTTGACTGGTTCATGCATTCAGAAAAACGTCAGTATGTAACCGCTGCATTCACTATATAGTATTCACAAGAGGTTTAATGTGCACACATCTCAATGCTCCTCATTTTGGGCCAAACATCTGTTTTAAAAACGATCATGTGTTCTTTACCAGATCATCACAGATTTGCATATTTATTTCAGATTTACATTTATTGGACTCTAAAGATACATAATGAATGTCAACATTATAGCTACAGACAAAGGGTTAATAATGTACACATTATATTGTATATATTTAATATATCTAGACTGAAATCTTACAGGTTTCACATTTGATTATTGCTGTGTGAAATGCTGGAATAAATATTGCTTATTTATATATTTGAAAAGATGTAACATAAGAACACATTAATATAGTCATTGAAAAACAATGCATTTGATACATTAGTGGCTAAACAGAAGGGTTTTAACGCTCTTAAACCCAATTATCTATAATTAGATTACATGTTTAATTATCCTTATCATGAAGCTTAAAACAAATCTAATTTCATGGTTTTCATTTTCTGTTATTTTAGGAAAGGTAGTGTTGCGTTTACTTAACCGTTAGATGCCCGAGTGACTGGACCCTCTTCCATAAGTGGGTCAAACAGGACCCGTATTAGAATAATATGCATTTTGATGCCATTTTGGTTAAGAAAAATCACTTGTATAATATTTAGTATTACATTTTGGTTCCCACTAGAAATATTTTATATTGAATCTTTCACTATTTATAATTTTAGACATTTTTTTTACATTTTGAAAAAAACATTTTCCCATAGGATCCCATAGAAAATGCATGCGGGTAATTTTCGACCCACTTATGGAAGCTTGGGGTAGTAATACAAAAACTACAATTTCTTAAAATGTGAATTAAAAATGTGAATGGCATGATATCCAAAACATGTTTTTTGAGGAACAGCTGGAATATGAAAACATTTAATTACAAAGATACTTCAAGAAAACCACCTCACCGGATCCAAATAGACCCACTTATGCATCTAAGAGTGAAGGGTCGATCTTTGGAATAAAACTTTATGTAACAAAAACATATGTTAAAATGAAAATATGTAGAAATATAAAATCTTAAATGCTGTACAAATGTAATAATAACAATGTACATTTAGGTTATTTACTTATAAGACATTCAATAATGTATTATACTAAGCTTTGAGTACCCAAATGATATATATTTACACTTTACTGTATGAACTCTTTATTTGAATAACTATTACTAATAATGATATATTATCTTCCTTATTTCATTTCATTTAAACACTGAAAGCAATTTCTCTCGTGCAAATATAATATTCTTATATTATTGTAAGATATTTAAACAATATTTCTATTATTCATTTTTATAAACCGATATGATATGATAATAAGACAGATGATCAAAGTGTTTGCCGTGTATTTATAGTGAGTTTTTGGAGATATTATTTTATTATGAAGTTAACTTCCTGGTGTACTTTTTCACATTCGTTAGCTGCATCAGATTCCAATATTTCCTCTCAATAGATCTGCTCAGCATTCTCATATTCACTGTGGTTGTATGTGGTGTAAATGTACCATAAAGTGTCCGAACAGTCTTTGAATAATCACTGCAAATCAGTGATGTATTCTTTTCATTTGATCCAATTAACTTTGATCCAAACTCAGCGACGACACCTGATTCCCAAAGCATTGATTGGTCTTTTGCATTTAATTAGCCCAGATTCTGCCAGTGGATTTGGTCCGGTAGCAGACTCATATTTTTTAAATGTGTGCTCATGCTAATGTGCAGGAGATTATCTCTGCAGGATGTGACTGTTATTTCATTAGGGGGTCCTCTGAGATCCAGGGCTATTTGCCGTTATATGGTAATAGAAAAGGACAGGAGGGACGGTGGATAGAGAGCAGGGGAGCGCTCAGATCACACAGGGTGTTGTGAAATGTCAGCGTGCTGAAACACTGAAACTCTGCTGTCTGATGGAGCTGTCTGTCGCTGGCTGCTGTACGCAGGACACTGTTTACTCTTTTACAAAAGGCCCAATATCTACAAATCTGAAATCATTAGGATTGGGTACTCGTATTTATTTGTATACGTTGTACTCTATAGACACTGTAACATATATATGTATATAATATTTGTAACTAATATGCAATGCTATGTAAACATGCCGCTATAACAAAACACCTTCTCAATTTCGCACCAATAAAGTAGTCTAATCTAATTTGAAATAATCTAGTCCCAATAGGCTAACTGAGTTTGTATACAAATGTATTTGTATATGTTGTATTCTATAGACACTAGGGCTGCTCGGTTATGGCAAAAATCATAGTCACGATTATTTTGGTCAATAATTATATATGATATCACGATTATTAAATACGATTATTCATTGACTTTGAAAACATCCATTTATTGAACTTTAAAACAAATAATAATTTGAACAGTATCTTTTTAACTGTTGATTACCCTGAATTCAACTGAAAAACCAATGCAAAAATAAATTAAATAAATGATACGTTTAAATAAATAATATCAAAAGAATAAATACCAATAAACAAGATCAACAAATATTTTGGAGCGCACTTCCACAAGCTACTAAACATATATAAATATGATAAATAAATATAAATTAGACTAAAATAAATTAGATCAAATATGTTGTAGTGCACTGTCACAACCTACAGTAGCAAAGCAAAATAATCGTTTTTTTCGATTATGTTGTTGTGGCAGGCCAAAATCGTAATTGCGATTAAAATACGATTAATTGCACAGCCCTAATAGACACTGTAACATATATATGTGTATGTTATATGTTTTTATTATATGTTTTACTTATGTGCAATGCTATGTAAACATGCTGCTAACACAAAAACGCCTTCTCAATTTCGGGCCAATATGTCTAATCTAGTCCCAATAGTTACATAGGCTACCTGAGTTTTGGTTACGGATAACAAAATAATTGTGTTTATGTCTTGCATTAAGGAATACACAACAATTCTACTTTCGCTTGTATTTAATAATTAAAAGAATAAGAAAGCGATGAACTTTCCGTATCTTCTTAAGCCACCAGTATGAGAAACATTTGACTGATCAAAGCCCAGTCTTACATCGTAGAAGCTTACTGTGTTGAGCCTATAGCTTAGCTTATAAAATGGAAATATTTGGAAACTAGTCTGCACCCTGAGGTCCAGCTTAGGTTACATTTCTAAAAAGGCAGCAGCTTTAGTTCACTCTGTCTGATAGATTACATATGAACAAAAGGGAACACAAGAAGCAAAGAAAAAGATAACTCTTTGTTGAAAAAAATCGACATAAAAAGTCCGTCTGTTGTGGTTTTCATTTTCTTTGTTTAATAGATTGTTGAATTGAACTACTGTTTTGTTTTAACTCAATTTGAAAGGCAATAACGCATAGTTACCTACCTGCAATTTATGGATATTCACCATTATAATTATATGATTAATCCCATACACATACAGAACAACATAAGGAGCAAAACATGCTTAGCCTAACTGAACACAAAAAGACAGGAAGTACTACCTGCAGTAAACCGTACCTATAGCATTTGTGGCTAGCTTGTTAGCTATCAAAAACAACACTGGAATCCGACACAGTGGAGAGGGCTTATGAGTCTCTGTGGCATGTTCAAGATATTTGTCGCTAAGTCTTTCTATATGCTTGGCCTGGCAACTGTAATTGTCTTTCTGTGGTTGCACATAGAATTAGGCAATATTGTCTACTGGTGTCAGCGTTTAGAAACATGCTAACACATGCTAACACATGCTAACGTTAGTGTGAAGACACTCCATGCTGTATTTCCCGACTCAGGCGTAACACTTTGCTCATCTCATCGCTCTCTCTTCTCTCCGCGGTGACTTTAAAGTGACTGTATGAACACAGAGCCTCAAAGCTTAGATCAACAACGCTACAAGCAAGCAATAGAGCAGAGGTCAAAGGTCAGAGCTGCAACACTCAGACAATGGATGGAGCAAATATCCCCCCACCCCCCGACCCTGAGACCAGCAGAGAGGAGGTGGGGGAGCAGCATGGGGGATTGTGAGGGACGGGGTGATTTGTGGATATTCTTTCACTCTTATATTATCCACATAGTTGTTCTGTACATTCATACACATACTATCTATCTATCTATCTATCTATCTATCTATCTATCTATCTATCTA
>CALSBZ010033995.1:0-17767 GCA_943591055.1 Gobionotothen gibberifrons
AAGTTTATTGGAAGGCCTGCCGAAAGAAGAGGGTCTTAAGGCCGGTTTTGAAGACCTCAGTGGAAGGGGCAGATCTCAGCTGATCTGGAAGGGAGTTCCAGATGCGCGGGGCGACTGAGCAGAAGGCTCGGTCTCCCATTGTTCGGAGACGTGTGCGGGGGATGTAAAGAAGAGGAGCGTGGCTGGAGCGTAGAGAGCCGGTAGATGTCTGGGTACGGATGAGGTCACAGAGGTATTTTGAGCTTTGTCCATTCAGGGCTTTGTAGGCCAGGAGCAGAACCTTATACTGGATCCTGTAGTGGACTGGCAGCCAGTGTAGTTGTGCAAGTATGGGGGTTATGTGTGCAGACCTTTTTGTACCGGTGAGAACTCTGGCTGTACTGTTCTGGACAAGTTGCAGGCGGTTGATGGATTTGGCTGGGAGACCGGAGAGAAGTGCATTGCAGTAATCTAGTCTTGAGAAGACGAGTGCATGAACCAGTTTTTTGGTGTCATCAGTTGAGAGTGAGGGCTTCAGTCGGGAAATGTTTTTCAGGTGAAAGAAGGAGGTCTTGGTGATGTGTTTGATATGGGCTTGGAAAGACAGAGTGGGGTCAAACCTTACACCGAGGTTGGTGACAACGGAGGAGAGAGAGATGAGCTGACCATCAAGGGAGGGGCTGATGTTGGCGGCCTTGGCAAGCTGGTCGGTGGTGCCTATCAGGACTGCCTCTGTCTTGCTGCTGTTGAGCTGGAGGTAGTTGGTGGTCATCCAGGAGTGGATGTCTTCCAGGCAGGTGTTTAGTTTTTGGATAGGATTGGTGGTATTGGGTTGTGTTTTGATATAGACCTGGGTGTCGTCAGCATAGCAGTGGAAGTTGATGTTATGTTGTCTGATGATATGACCCAGAGGTAATAGATAGATTAAAAACAGGATCGGCCCCAGCACTGAGCGCTGTGGGACCCCGCATGTCACTGCGGTGTCGTCAGACCTGGAACCCCCCAGAGACACATGGTACTTCCGGTTGGTGAGGTAGGAGGAGAACCACTTCAGAGCCGTGTCCGTCAACCTGGTGTATGTCTCGAGGCAGTGGAGGAGGATGGTATGGTCCACTGTGTCGAAAGCCGCACTCAGGTCAAGTAGGACCAGGATGCTGGGTGACCCAGAGTCGGCTGCCATCAGCAGGTCGTTGGTTACTTTTATTAGGGCTGTTTCTGTGCTGTGTGCAGGGCGGAAACCTGATTGGAAGGTCTCGTACATTTTATTGTCAGACAGATGAGACTTTAGCTGTGCGGCCACGACCTTCTCAAGTATTTTGGCAATGAACGGGAGAATGGAGATAGGTCTGTAATTGGAGAGGAGTTCTCGGTCGATATTTGTTTTTTTCAAAAGTGGGGTGACAACTGCTGTTTTGAAATGGACAGGCACCTCACCAGTCTGTAGTGACTTGTTGATGATAACTTATGTTGTGGCAGATATTTAAGTAAGCTTTCTTAACGCTAATGTTATAATAGTCAGATTGCTCTGAGGATGGGAGGTGATATTCTATTAATGTTCACGTTCACACAGTCGGTGATTTTTGCCGGCCGGCTTTCCTGCAACGGCAGTTTAAACTGTATTTCCTTTCTCCTGTAATGTGACTTGATCGCTTTAAACTCCGCACCCCGCTCCGCACACGGAGCTGTGATTGGAGTTGAGCTCTTAGCCTGCAACCTAACCTGGTCCCGACCAGGTTAGCCGCTAAGCATAAGTTACCATGGAAATCTAGCCTGCTAAAAAGAGAACCAGCTTTATAGAACCGGAAAGCCGGAGTTTTCCCTGAATTTAGCCGGCTAAGCGAAAATCCTCCTTCGTGGTATACCCCCCAGGTCTTAAAATCTCATAACATCAGCTTTTAATGTTCCTCTTGGATGTTCTTCTTGACCCTCAGAGAAGGAGAACATGTTGAGTCGTGTCTTTCAGGCATGTCCTTTCCTAACAACAATGACAGGAAACATAAAACATATTATTGCAGAGCAAGTGTGTTATTTATGAAAGCGGTGTGTTTGTGTGTTTAGGGGCTGTAGATATAATTATTTTGTAATTGTAATGTTGTTGTTTTTATTTCAACAGTAAGTGTTAGGAAAAATATCACTCGACACCAGGTTTGAGAATCAATGATCAGGTTCTAATTTATTCTTGCAAGAAGGAGCAGAGTTAAATCACATACAAAGGATATGGGTTAACTCTCACACACATGGGGTATATGGTTTTGCTCAAGGGAGCAGCAAAAAACATCAAGCTTATATAGTCCAAAAGACGGAGATAACAACAAGGTCGTAAATCGAGGTGGTGTTAATATCATCCGCAGGTGTCGGAAAGGTGTCGCGACCATCTGCGACGTCTTCTGGAGAGAGTTGTCACGCCACACAGAAAAGAGACATGAGGAGACAGCTAGTCTGTCTACTCATAAATATCAACAACATGCCCTGCCTCCTATCGCAAGAAGAGACAGCTGCAAGGTCAACAACAGTTCAGAGTGACCCATAATGTCAGTGCATTAGAACTAAGGCAAAGAGGAGAAATAGTATTTCTCCAACAGTAAGCTACAAAGACAATCAGATTATGAATGAACAGTATGAAGTTCATCAACATTGAAATATATGTTATTATCAAAATAATATTGAACTGTTATCAAAACGTAGTGCAACTGTAGAAGCTTGCTCTGTTGTCTCACTGAAAGAATAACTTTTACCACGTTTTTTACAGACAATATTGAGAGATAAATAGTAGCAGTTCTCACTATGTGTTAAATATCTTTGCCTTTAATACATTCAATTAGAAAGCTGACAAAGTCATATTGCTAAATATCTAAATGTAACTTTTTGCATGGAAAAAACCCTCAACTTAACTGATGTGTAGGTGATCTAGTATTTAGTATTGTTTAATGGAATGTATATCAGTGTATTAAAGTCAATACTTCATTTATTTAAACCAATATCTTTCTTGATTCTTTGTTCAGTATGAAAAAAAGAGTCTTTGTACCTGTGCTGAAGTTCACTGCTGTGAGGAGTCCAGTTCTGTCTCTCACTCTCTGGTCCAGCCTGTCTGCATCACCTGGACACCTTAAACAAACAGATATACTGTATATGTAAAGTATCATTTGTACAAACAATATAACTGATTCTCTTCTGTTGAACATGTTAGATTGTGTATTGTCCGAGTCAGGGTCCTTTTTATTTTACTGTAACTTTGGAAGTTGTGTTACCAATGCTTACTGTTTATTTGATACCAATTTGGTAATGCAATTAATAAAAACAACACGGTTTGGGTTTGTTCTTCAGATGACTGTGACGTTAACGTGTAAGCTCAATAATGAACTCCAGCTTAACCTGTTAAGCCCCGAGCCTGATTTTCATGTTTCAGGCTCGAAAATGACATTCCCAGAACAAATGACCATATCTTCCCTTCTAAAAGGGTTAAATTAATAATCTTTTCTCAAAGTAATGATAAACCTGTGAGTTGGATGTAGAAAAGTCAGAATCAATATAGATGTTTTTTATTTTAAAGAAAATTCAGATTGAACATGGTAAAAAACTGTACATTTTAGAAAAATATTATACAATATTTTGTACTTATAGTGAAAACTAACCTTGGATGATGGGTTAGTAGACTAAAAGCTTTAGGAATCCAAAGTACAACATATAATAAGTACCCTGTATCAAGATTGATGCAACACAAGTGATATTTGACCTTTTTAGAGACATTTAGAAAAAAGAACCCTCTTTTGGGGTCATTTGGGTGGATTTGACCTATATCTGGCCCCCCTTGCTCGATTTTGACATGTGACATCTCTTTCTGACCGTCAGAGTCAATATAATCGAGGGGAAGTCCCACATAGTCCTTATTTGGTCATGTCTGTTTGTTAGAGTGCCGCGTGAGTCAATACATAGGGAATAGCAGCAGCAGGTGGCTACCATTAGCAGCTAACTTTTGGTCTCCGGTTTTGCCATCAATATGGAATTATGGACTATAAATGAAAAAAATGAGATTGCCCATACTTTCTCAACCTATGGATTAACCGTTGCAGCAGCGTTTTTTCTCGTTTGAATGCCATTGAACAGTCTTATGATCAGATTGACAGCTACGGTGAGACGATGTCCCGTAAAATCTCCGTGAAGGTACGTGTTGTGATATCTGTGTTTGCTTCCCCTGTTGTGAGTTTGTATCTTTCAGTGTTGAGGCTGGCACCGTTAGATTCTGTGTCTTTATGATCATAAACGATGTGCTGGATGTGCAGAGCTAGGATAAGTAATAAGGGAGCTTGGAGTGATTTTCTGTGCGGTAATAGGTTCGCATTTTTCGCTCGGGGCTAATTCAGAGGGTCAGTGTATGGTATGTGTGTTTTTTTTTTTAAAGAGAAAAATGACAAAAATATTTTTTTGAGTTTTTCCCCGTTATATGGATATAAAATATTCATAGTTTATTAAATATTAAGGTTCCTTGAGACACACTACTTCGACATTAGCTTGTCTACATACTTGAGCATAGCCAATTTAAATTAACCTTAGCGATGCATACAGTTCCTACCTACATAATAAAATATCGCTCTCAGTTACAAGGATGACCTTATTTTATCAAACTCAAACAGAAGCCGTTTGTTGTACAGTATTATCCCACTTAACGCTTAACACTTGTCTCTTTCGTTTGAACCTTTATATATACAGTCTATGATTTTAACTTGCAGGCTACGATTAGCATCGTTAGTATCGATGTAGCTACCACTCACTTACACGCTAACCCAAGCCTTAACATTCATTGCGTAGCTGATTAAAATCATTAACACATAAATAAAGTACTCAAATTTCACTTGCCGCAAAACCGCATTCATGCACCGTCTGTTATAACCGCAGAGCGAGTCACAATAGTCCGATATATAAGCATGAAGAACAAACAAACACGGCCGAGGCAGAGTCCCTGTAGCTTCACGGAGCAGCAAGCAGAGAGACAAGAAGCTAACAGCAGCAGTCACTTGACAAAGCTGTCACTCAATGTGACCACGTCCTAATATATGCATAACTTTAAGGCTGAACATTAATTAAACAGATGAGTTGAGAAAAAATTCACCCCCCCCAATCCATATTCATGAAGGGGGGGATCTAACTATACAGAGAATATGGTTTTTTGAACCACGATGTAAACATGTTTATTTCTGCTGTAAAGTTGGACATTTTAACATGGGGGTCTATGGAAATTGCTCCCTTCTGCAGACTGCTCCTACTGGCCACTAGAGGAACTGCAGTGTGTGGCACTTCCGTATTGGCGTCCCGGCTCTTCCCAAGAGTTTGCTGCTTGGTCGTAAACTAAACCAGAAACAGCAGTATATTTTATTTTGTTAACACTGTAAGCTTGACAGCTTTTTAACCTGCACCTCCTACTGGTTAAAGCACGTTATTACACGTTTAGAGTAATTGCAATGCAGGTAGATTGTGTTGCTTTTTAATGACTGTTTTAAAATGCCTTTTTCTTAATGTCTTTCATTTTTGTAAAGCACTTTTAAATGTGTTATATTTGATGAAAACATTTAAATATTTAGAGTAGATACAAAATAGTGGGAAAGTAGAAGGTCAATGATATAAATATAGAATAGAAAATATCAAGAAGATACTGTAAGTGATCTCTAGAATAAAACAATTTAGTGCCTGATAATAATAATAATAATAATAACTTGAATTTATATAGCGCCTTTCGTAACCTCAAGGTCGCTTTACAAGGAAACATACAAGGACAAGACATAAAACATAAAAAACATAAAACAGGGGGCAGAAATGGAAGTGTAAGTGTGTGTGTGGGGGGGGGGGGGGGGTGAGTTATTGTTGGAAGGCGATGTTGAACAGATGAGTTTTAAGGGTTGATTTGAAGATGTTGAGAGAAGGGGCGTTGCGGATTTCTGCAGGGAGGGAGTTCCAGAGGGTGGGGGCAGCGACACTGAAGGCACGGTCCCCGAAGGTGCGGAGGCGTGAATGGGGAATGGAGAGCAGGCCAGAGTCTGAGGATCGAAGGGTGCGGGACGGGATGTATGGGTGGAGGAGATCTGTAACATGCATGGAGGGATTTGTAGGTGAGGAGGAGGAGTTTGTAGGTGATGCGGGACTTGACCGGGAGCCAGTGGAGGTTGAAGAGAGTGGGAGTGATGTGCTGCCAGGGCTTGGTGCGTGTGAGAACCCTGGCAGCTGAGTTCTGGATGTACTGGAGCCTGTTCAGGATTTTGCTGGGAACCCCGGACAGGAGTCGGTTACAATAGTCCAGGCGTGAGGTAATAAAACAGTGAATGAGCTTCTCTGCAACAGAATCGGAAAGTGATGGCCGGAGTCTGGATATGTTTCTGAGGTGGAAGAAGGCTGATTTTGAAACGGATTTGATGTGGTTTTGAAATGAGAGGGTTGAATCCAAGACAACACCAAGGTTGCGGACCTGAGGGGATGGTGAGATGATGGAACCGTCGATGTTGAGGAGCAGATCTCTAACCTTCCCGAGCAGTGCCTTGGGGGCCACAACCATGAGCTCAGTTTTATCACTGTTTAGTTTGAGTAGGTTGGTGGTCATCCAGGTTTTAATTTCGAGTAGGCAGTTGATTAGTGACTGAGGGGGAGATGGGCAGAAGGTTTTGTGCTGATGTACAGTTGGGTGTCGTCGGCATAGGAGTGGAAACAGAGACCATGGCTGCGGATGATATCACCAATCGGAAGGATGTATATTGTGAATAGAAGGGGACCGAGCACCGAGCCTTGGGGAACTCCATGGTTGACAGAGGCACAGGGGGAGCTGCAGCCAGCGTGTGTGACAAACTGTGTCCGGTCCGAGAGGTATGAGTGGAAGAAGGAGAGGGCGGAGTCAGTGAGGCCGAGGAGTTCAGACAGGCTGATAGGAGGATGTGCAAAACAGACAAACTAATAAGGCTTTATTTAAACATTAAAGAATACTTTAGGTTAAGGTCTTCTTTTAAATAAGAAAAAAGCTTTGGGGGTATCTATCTACAGATAAATATTAAGCCTGACAAAGTACTTAACGTCTAATATATTGCATGGTTTGTTTTGGGACTTGACAATCAACTTTCCTGCAACTGTTAACTATGTTGAAGCACTTATTTTAACTGATATTATACATATGTATTATACTGTTATAAGATGTATGTAGATAGAATAAGAAATGTGCAGAATATGTTTAATGCTGGAGGTATACACACATATTGATAGATGTCTTGTAATGCACTGTTGAGGAACCTGTGACTCAAGTTTTTCATTCATTGCATAACTACACCGTAGTTGTGTATATGATGTCAATAAACCTTAGAAAATATTGAAATCTTGAAAGGGATGTGCAAAATAGCAATTATATACAGTTTTTAATTAACTATTTGTAGAGAATAACGAGTAATGAATATACTTTATAGAGATCTGCAGATAAATGTTTAGTCTTCTCAAGCACCAACTATCAAATATCTCTCCTGATTGTTGCCACTTGACAATCACCTTCCCTGAATTTTACTCAGGTGTAACTAAAGTCTGATTTAAGGGTTGTTTATATTTCACATCATTAATCAGAATCTGTAAAGACACTAAAATAAATGTAGTGGAGTAAAAATACCAGGTTAACCATAACCTCTTAAGCCCCACGGACCCGAGCCCGGGCCCTAAATCGCGTCATTTACAGGAAACAACGTCTAAGGAACCTTAATATTTAATAAACTATGAATATTTTATTTCCATATAACGGGGAAAAACTCATTTAACTGATATTTTTCATTTTTTTTTTCAAGGAAAACACACAATGCTAACACTGACCTTCTGAATTAGCCCAGAGCGAAAAATGCTAACCTATTACCGCACCGAAAAT
Source organism: Gobionotothen gibberifrons (assembly GCA_943591055.1). Classification (NCBI taxonomy): domain Eukaryota; kingdom Metazoa; phylum Chordata; class Actinopteri; order Perciformes; family Nototheniidae; genus Gobionotothen; species Gobionotothen gibberifrons. The sequence continues at coordinate 7,856 of CALSBZ010033995.1, forward strand.
CACTCCTAGCTCCCTTATTACTTATCCTAGCTCTGCACATCCAACACATCGTTTATGATCGTAAAGACACAGAATCTAACGGTGCCCGCCTCATCACTGAAAGATAAAAACTCGCTACGTTATCAACAAAAACGTACATCAAAACATGTGGCGCTAGGTAGCCAAAAACGCTAACATAGCTTACCTTGGTCTTTGTCTGGTCAAAACTGGTCTTCAATGGCATTAAAACGATAAAAACGATAGTGTAGTTAATCCATAGGTTAATATCCAATGTGAGTGTTTCCCCTTTGAAATGTTCTGATAATCCAAAAGCAATAAAACTGCAATTCCGTTTCTAGAAGTTAGAGCAGTGGAATCTCCCTGCTCTAATGCTTGTTTACAAACGCGAATACACCATCTTTCTGTTTTAACATGAGTGTGTGCAGGACCATTTCCCTTTGATTCTATTGGCTCTAACGGTCAGAAAGAGATGTCACATGTCAAAATCGAGCAAGGGGGGCCAGAGATAGGTCAAATCCACCCAAATGACCCCAAAAGAGGTATTTTTTGCTAAATCTGTCTAAAAAGGTCAAATATCACTTGTTTTGCATCAATCATGATACAGGGTACTTATTATATGTTGTACTTTGGATTCCTAAAGCTTTTAGTCTACTAACCCATCATCCAAGGTTAGTTTTCAACATATTTTTTGGACGGACACTATAATTTACAGTTTTTTACCATGTTCAATCTGAATTTTCTTTAAAATAAAAAAACATCTATATTGATTCTGACTTTTCTACATCCAACTCACAGGTTTATCATTACTTTGAGAAAAAAGATTATTAATTTAACCCTTTTAGAAGGGAGGATATGGTCATTTGTTCTGGGAATGTCATTTTCAAGCCTGAAACATGAAAAACAGCCTTGGGGCTTAACAGGTTTTAAAGAAAGCCCTCAGGATTATAAAAGACCCCTATCACCCCAGCCACAAACTGTTCTGTCTGCTGCCGTCTGGCACAACAGCTGCATTCTAGGAGGGGATGTGGCTGTTGTGGAGGACTACAAGTACCTGGGAGTGCACTTAGACAATGGGCTGAACTGGAGGATCAACACTGACGCTGTGTACAAGAAGGGGATGAACAGACTCTATTTTCTGAGGAAACTGAGATCCTTCCACGTGTGCAGAAAGATGCTGGAGATCTTCTAGTCTGTTGTGGCCAGTGCACTCTTCTTTGCTGCGGTCTGCTCGGGGGGCAGCATAAGAGCCGGTGACACCAGCAGGATCAATAAACTGATCAGGAAAGCTGGGTCTGTCATCGGCATCAAGCTGGACCCCTTTGAAGCTGTGGTGGAGAGGAGGACACTGAACAGGCTGTTGTCCATGATGGATAACCCCACCCATCCTCTCCACCTGCAGCTGGACAGTCAACGGAGCTCCTTCTCCAACAGACTGCTGACAAGGACCGATACAGGAACACATTCCTGCCCACTGCAATAACTCTGTACAATAAATCACCTCTGGCTGGAAGAGAACTCTCTGCTCCATAGTTTCTCTTGGAATAAAACCTTGCTGTACATTTTACACATATATAATCTGTTCAATATTTAATATTCCATATTCCATATGTCATATATTTTTGAATATATATATTTGCATATATAATATCTACATGTATATTTTCAATTTCAACACGTATATTTTCTATTTTCTTTTCTTTTCTTTCTTTTCTTGTTTATTTGTAGTTTTGTTTTATTGTAAAATGCCTTGTCTTTTATGCTGCTGCAACAAAAACAATTTCCCAAATTGGGATCAATAAAGTACCATCTTATCTTATGTTATCTTACTGCAGGATCCGGACAAAAACCACCAGACTCAGGGACAGTTTCATCCCACAGGCCATAAGACTATTAAACACCTGAACTTTGAAACAACATCCATAACATTCATCTGGCTGCTACTTAGAAATTATTTATCTAATATATCATATTCCAATCACTTGTATGGACTCTTATTGCACTAGGGGGGGTAGGAGACGTTCGATTCCTGTTTTGAATAGTGTGCCGTCGAGGGGTTTCATTCCATTTCAAAATGCTGTTTGACGCTCGGCGTAAATTTCGCGCACTGCCACTCCAACATCCAATCACAGAGCTTGAGGACAAATCACAGGGTTTGTCAAGCAAAGCACATGGTTTAGTCCCAAACGATAACTGAGGATTCTGGGTAGTGTCGTGTCTTCGGCCATCCTAAACTGAACAAATATTTGTTTCTCCGAATCGAAGGGGAAAATTACAAAAGCATTGTACACAATTTAAACCAATCAATGTTGTGTAATCAACAAGGATAATCTGGTGTTGTTGAGTTGATGAGTAGTGCAGATATCACTGTAAAATCAATCGACAGTAAAGAGAATACTTACTTCCGGTTATAAAATCCTGCGTTATCCAATGGGAATGGACGCTCACATTGCTCTCCGTAATACAATAAAGGGGACATGATCAAATCGGAATATAATGTTCTTTTAAAAAACATTAACTAAAGGGAACAATCTATTTGGCACAGCTGAAGCTCTGGCCTTCCTTAAAAACTAACTAATTTAATAAAAATCACAGTTGTATTACACACAATGCACTGTTTTTTGAGAACAAAAATTCGTAACTAATGCACCATAATACATTCTGACGAAAAATAAAAACTTATTATGAATACAAATAAAATAAAAGAAGCCTCCCGTGAGTTACTACAAGCTATAAAGTAGATTTTAAAAACGTTTTATAGAATAAACGCTCACTGCTGGACGTTGTAGAAATGCGTGTGTGCACCACGACAAAGCAGCCTCATTCACTTTACATTGGGGTTGTTTGCGTGGTGCAGACACGTAAATGTAGCAAAAATCGTGACACGACTGGTGCGGAGTCGTGGTGGAGTCACACATTCTGGTGAGATCAGGTTGAACTTTTCGTGGATGCCATGCGTGGTTAAAAACGACTGCAGCTGGGCGTAGACTACTCGCTCCAGGGCTTTAGATAAAAAAGGTAGCTGGGAGATGGGCCTAAAATTTGCGAGAATGGAGGGATCGAGATTTTTCTTGGTAGTGGCTTAACCACGGCATGTCTGAAGGCAGCTGGGACACATCCTGAGCTAAGAGAGGTGTTTACAAGCAATAAAACACTTGCGCCAACTGATTCGAAAACATCTCTAAGGAAGCGAGAGGGAATGCTGTCTGAGGTGCAGTTTTTCGGCCGCAGGTGCTTGACTACATCCGAGAGAGAAGAGAGGGATACAGGCTCAAAGTGGTCGAGGACAGCAGGGCACAGAAAGGGAGCAGGATCTGGGGGAGCACTAGTGTGGGCTAGACTAAGAGCAGATACTTTTTCGATAAAAAATGTAAGAAATGTATCGCAGAGAGTAGTTGATGGCACAATAGAAGAAACATCACAGGGATTAATGATCAAATTAAGGACATTAAAAATAACCCGAGGTTTATGGCTGTTTTTGGAGATTAACAGAGAAATATGCTCTGTTTTGGCTGCTTTGACTGCCGTCCGGTAGTCGGCAAAGGCAAGCACGAAGGATTTCTAGGGAGACATGGAGTTTATCCTTTTTCCATTTTCTCTCTGCACGCCTGCAAGCGCGTCTAAGAGTGCGAGTACAGTCATTGAGCCACGGTTCTGAGAGAACTTTGGTGCGTCTAAGCGTAAAAGGAGCAACGGAATCCAGTATTAGTGTGCATGTCGAGTCAAACAAAGAGATAAGCTCATCCGCACTAAGAGCACAGTTCACCTTTAAAACATTAAAAACATCAGAAAACTGTGAGGCAGTCAAGGGGTTAATCGAACGCAGACAACGCGCAGGGGCACGTGATTCGACTCCTGCAGAAGGGATCGAGGTTGTAAACAGAACCGGTAAATGGTCTGAGATACGCGTTGCTGCACAGATTTCATCCACAGAGATAGACAGTCCAAACGATAATACTAAATCTAAGGTGTGTCCTTTATCGTGTGTTGGGCCAGCCACGGACTGAATGAGACCGAAAGAGTTGAGGAGATTTAGAAAGTCCCTCCAAGTCTCCGCAGATCAAAACACGATCATATTTCACCATGATCCCGGACAGAAAGTCAGAAAAATCAGTTATGAAATCCTTATTGCACTTTAGCGGTCGATACACGACTGCGCAGAGGATAGGCGAGGCTGGGTTCAGTTCAAAAAGCTGCAACTCGAAGCTAGCATAGCTAGTTACAGGGTGAAGCAATCGGCATTGGAGATTAGCTCTAAACACTGATGCTATGCCCCCACCATGGCCGGTGGTACGGGAGGAGCTGAAGAAAGTACAGTCGGGAGGAAGAAGTTCAGAAAACTGTACATACTCGCCAGTGTGGACCCAGGTCTCCGTCAGGAACATCAAATCCAGATCACGAGAGGTGAAGAAGTCGCTTAACAGGAACGTCTTGTTTGCTATTGACCTAGCGTTTAGCAAAGCCATGCAGAGTTTTCTCTCCGGGCTGGCCAAAGTTGTAGAACCCCTCAGTGGACGAAGATGTGCGTGTTGAACGCCGCGCGGACCGGGAGCAGTCAGTCGGACAGGAGGGGCTGTCAGCGGGCCCAGCAGAGGCTGCAGCTCCGGAAAGACAGGACGAATCCACCGAACCCTCGGATGGCGTGCAGCGGGAGGGCCATGACATCTGATGCTTGGATGAGTCCTGGAAGAAGCCGTCAGGTATGCTTTTTGATGGACAAGCGCGCCACCACGCTTTCCCCGTCGTCTAAAGTGCTTTCGGTGAGGCAGGATCCAGGGCAACCGGCGCAGGTAGGTGGGAATATCTGACAGTCGAGGGGGGGGAGTCGATTTACCGTTGCCATAGCTGAGAGAGCGGCATGCCGACACAGGCGCCATCTTGAAATCCACCCACAATGAATAGCATATATTGCATCCAGGGCTGTACTCTCCCTGGATGATGCTCATGGCGGCGGTGTGTGGGCTACTCGCTCATTGCTAGAGATGCCTCACCAGGTCAGAGCGATTATTGGGCCGCCAGCTCGTACCAGGGTAGATCCACCAGTGAACGGCACAGTTCTGCAGCGTGCTCACTGTGTGATACATGCACTGTCTCGCGTAGACAATAATGGTACAAGACCACCACCGCATGAGCAGCAAGTTCCGGCATACAGTGGTGCCCAGTGCTGCCGTCATACACCGCCCAACAAGAGCAAGCCTTACTACCACACAACCTACAATGAACCTCCAAGCAAGTCAGTGGTGTATGAGATCATGTTGAAACTAGTAATCAGCGGGGGCTTAACGTAACGGCTCCGCGGACGTAACATAACGGCTCCACGGATTGGCCCATTTAGTTCCGGGTACGTGCTTACGAAAGCACGTACCCGGAACTAAATGGACCCGTACCCGGAAGAATCAAATGACGATGACGTCATGATGACGTTTCACCAACGAGGCGTTTTGGGGAGGTATTTTCTGTTTTAGAGTTGTACTCGCTACAGGGTGTACTTTGAGGGTTTTGACTCTGCACACCGTTTAGATGCGGAAAAACCTTCATAACACACAAGGGGACGGGTAATAACCGGAAAAGCATGACATGTCACCTTTAACCCTCTGAGACCCACGGGGCCGTATACGATCCCAAATATCACGTCGTGTTCAAAGCGTCATAACTTCTCAGCTGTTTGAGCCAGAGACATGCCGTGTTTTTCCTCTTAAACTACAGAAACGGCACTAAACAACTCTATTGAGTTTTTCATTGAGAGGCGTTTACTTATTTCGGTGAAACCAATGCATAAAGTTGTAAAAGACGTGGATGGTCTCACCTTGATTCTGGCGCATTGCTTATCCATTTATAGATCTATTCTCATCCACCATCTTTGTTTGTGACGTCAACCGTGTAAGAGACACATTTCTGAATAGGACACTCTGAGTGGATGCAGTCACAGCCAATCGGAGTCTGATTCAGAGGGTTGCCTGTCAGCTGACTCAGCTCCGCTGTTTACAATGTTTTGTGTACTGAAACCATAGAAACGAGATATAATACGGTATAATTCCACCCACGAAAACAAAATAAAAGTTAGAATATATACTGTGGGTCTTATAACTAAACTGAGGTATAATATATATTTTGTTCTATTTATTCTGTTTCATAATAATTTATTAAATGGTTAGTTAGAGCGCTTTTAGGTATGGAAAGAAAGTTTACCACAGCTGAGGCAAAAGAAAACGCCCATGGACACTGCCCACAAGAATGGGCATAACTAATGAACAGAATCAGTTAGGATCTTCAAATCAGTTCTGATACAATGAAAACAAATGTGTGCAATTTTCTGTGTTAAATGTTTCTTTCAATATTATAGTCAGCAGTTCCTTTTAATAAAATAAGTAAAAAATTCAAACACTGTTTTTTTGTTTTTTTAATTTTATGGGCAAATATCACCTATTATAGTGTATATAAGTCTCTAATGGGTGACCTATATCATTAGCTGAGGTTGTGCTGATTTCTGGGATGTGTAAAACTTGATTCTACTGTAAAGAAATCACAATTTATAAGGCAAAACACAAAAATATACAAAAACGGCAATGTCCTATGTGGGTCTCAGAGGGTTAAGTGCCAGCGTCGCCATAGGAAGCATGTTGAATGCCAGCCAGCGAGGATGAGGAAGGATGAGCAGGCAGTTCAGGACCTGCAGGCATGCATGAAGAATTTTGACGCTGAGCCCTTTGACATCTCCTCACCTAAACTGAGGTCACTACAGTCTGGCCTGGTTGCCTCACCGGAGTTAGTGCATGACCTCGAGTCCGCACTTCCACATGGCCAAGCTCAAGCTGGAACCCTCATGCAAGAGTGAGTGTTCACCAAGATCAAGCCTCTCACTGCAATTATCCACAGGATCAAGAAGCTGAATGTCGCTAGTGAAAGGATCTGTGCACCATCTGGTGCACAGCTAGCCACCCCCACACCTGAAGACCGTGAGGCCAGGAAGCGTGACGGCTCAGAGTACCTCTGGAGTGACTACCTTGAAAAAATCTGTGCAATCATCTTCTCATGCCACGCTAATGCAAGCCACATCATCCTTGTCAACGATAAGTATGACCTTCCCTTCAGCATCAAGGATGATGAGCACGATCGTCGGGCAGCAAAACATCCACACATCCAAAATGTTTTCCCCAAGCCTGAAGACAAGTTCCCAGGAGCTGCTGAGTTCAATGAGCTCATGGAAACAAAGTCAGACTGCAGAAGCTCCTGAAGGAACAATTGAAAACACGAGTTTGTCGGGTGCAGGGTGAAATAATATACTGTGAGGGAGAAAGGTCAACCAACCTGGGCACTGGCGTGGCAAGCGGGGACTATGTCTTCAAGCATCCAGAAGCAGATACAATCCTGCTCTCTGCCTATGCTAAGCTGAGGTCCAGGAACTACACTGGAACAGTTGTTCTAGACTGTGAGGACACGGACGTGTTTGTCCAAGCGGCTTATGTCTCGCAACAACTCCCAGGTGATTTACTTATTAGATGAAAGCATGCTTTGCAGTTGATGTTTATCAACTGCCAAGCGATGCTCTCAGAAGAGGTTGCAAAGATCATCATACCTCTCCATGTCATCACTGTCAGTGACCACACCTCAGGGTTTTATGGGCATGGAAAAAAGAAGGTGATGGAGAAGGTGATGACTAATCCTGAGACTACTGGGAGTAGTGGGTGAGAATCTGGTGTTGGAAGACAGAGTCAGAGCTGAGATGAAGGCATGTGTCCTCTCCATTGTCTATGCAGAGAGTGCAGATGTTACCTGTGGGCAGGCCAGAGCTTCCAAGTGGCACAAACTGAAAAAAAGAGCACAGTCTGTCTGCCACCTGATGATGACTCATTGGACCATCATGTAGAAAGGACAAATTATATTGCATCCTGCCAGCTGCATTACAATCTGCTTGAGCATCCCTCTCCCATTGGTCATGAAAGGAAGGCCAAGGAAGGCTCCACTCATTAGATATTTAATCAAAACTTCAGTATTTAGTGAAACATTATGTTTAAAACATACCCTGAAGAAATCAGCGATATTCCCCGGTAAATAATGATTGTATAGCTCTTTTTGATCAAAACCTGTATATTCCGTCAGGCAGCTGCCATTTTGGCCATTTTCAGTAGTCACGTGATCCGAAAAACTAGGTCGTGACGTCATCTATGCGTTCACTTTGTAAACACACCCTTTATATATACAGTCTATGAAACACACGAACAGCTCATTCGACCAAAACATGGCGGAGTATTTGAGTTCGGACTCGTCAGCCGAGGAAGAAGTTTTGAGCAATGTGGAGAGATTGGATGGGGGAATTCAGCCATACAGGTTCGAGCCAAGTGGCCAGAACCGTCAGGAATCCAGGGACAGTGACGATGAGGATGAACAGCACGGTGATCTTGCTGGAGACGATCCCTTTACTCGTGCAATTGATTTCGGGTAGGGAGACCTGTACATGAATGGTGTACTTGCGATCGGTGAGTAGCCATGGACAATCCTCTTATGAACATATGCTGTCATGAGCTTGAAGAGCTTGAAAATAAACTGTTCACAGACGACTTGGATTGCACACAGGGGAATCCCCCTCTCTCTCCCTCTCCTGACAGCCTGTTAGAGTATCTCACGCAGCTCACTGATCCAGTAATGAGTGACCCCGACAGTGAATAATAAATATATTTATAACTAGTTTAGCTTGTTCCAGAGGTAGATAAAATAGCGAAGTGTAGGTCTAACTCTTGTGTGTTTCACTCCGCTCACCGGTCCGGCGGGCGGAGCTGCAGGATTTCTGCTTCACACACACGTTGCATTCCGCTATTTTACTGTCTTTTTTGGACACCTTAAAATAATGCCACTGCATCCCCATTAAGTAATGGTTGATTAATAAATCCCATTTTATGTTTCATCATACTCTCAGAGTAGTCGTCCGGAAACTTGAAATGTTCGCTGCATACATGCGCCTGTGGATCGGTTCGGGCCGAGCACATTTCGCTAGCCACTGCCTCCGAACGTACTTCCTACGCTTACCCGTTGGCAATAGATGGAACCGAGCATTCCATGGATTGTTCCTATCCGAATTGTGGCAATGTTTCGCGATACAATGAGGTGTAGTGCCGTGAAAAGGGAGTCGGAGGCGGTGTATTAAGAATGGACTTCCACACATTAAACACTCAGAGGTTAATACATGAACTGCTCTCATTGACAAGCTAGCAGGAATGACTAGCTAACGCTACCGGTGTTTCCCATAAAGGGTCCCTGTAGCAACAACACAAACAAGGTGAATTATGGTCCCCAATATGGTGTCACCACAGAGGCATATTTAAATATAATTGTGAGAGTAACTACAGTAAACAACATGAACAAAGCACGTCAATTTGTCCTCGACACCAAACGCATAGTTCACGTCACGTCCGGTAAAATAAGTCATGTGACTCTATAGTGGCTATAGACATGTTTTTGCCATCGATTATTGTATCATACTGTTCTGTACAGATGCGGCTGTCATAGATATATTTATATGTGTGCCTGTGATTATTTTATCATACTGTTCTGTACAGATGAGACTTTGTCAAAGATGTATTCATATGTGTGCCTGTGATTATTTTACCGTCCTGTACAGATGATACTTTGTGCAGACCAGAGATTTGAGATCCACTAGCGCATTTTTGGTCGTCAAATACAAAATGGATTCGGGACTTCCGGTGACATGCAGTGAAGAATATGTCAAAAATATGCATTAAGTGACTTTTTCAGAAGGATCTAACAGCTTTAAATAAAGCGTTCGGAAATATTAATATCGAAGAACATTTCGGCGTTGTTGGAGCACCACCTAGTGGATGGTTGAAGGTTTTGAATCTGCTCCGCGCCGATAGTTTGATGGGTAGCCTTTTGAAGGAAAGAACTCGAACACCGGGGTCT
>CALSBZ010033996.1:3199-17500 GCA_943591055.1 Gobionotothen gibberifrons
CGATGCTAGCTTTGCAGCTAGCGGTTAGCATTTTCAATGGAAATATATATTGAAACATCATGTTTCAGATCAGCAGTGGCTGCGATGCTAGCTTTGCAGTATTAGATATATCCGTTTTTCTCGCGCCCAGGAGAGAACTGGTTAAAATAATGAGATCAGTGAGTCTCGGCTAAAGTTTCAAATGGGTGGTCGTCAGGAATCGTCAGGAATCGTTCAGTGGAGGAAAACAGCTGCAGCTGTATTCCTCCGTGGATCCGGTGAAGAAGAGAGGCAGAACGCAACATGTTCCGTCCTTTTATAACTCAGATAGGCTCCCCCCTCCGCTCTCAGCTGGCTTTGTTGTTGTATAGCCTACTTCCGCTAGTTTCTCCAATGTCCGATATCACACTTTACAGAGGATTTTTACATTGTACATTCAACACATGACTAAACACGCCTCTTCTCTACACATTCTCTTTCATCACTTTATTTATCTCATTTTAACGGCTTGAAAACGTTACGTTGCTCATGGTTCAACTGAGGTCAAGTTACTGTTAGTATTTCGGACATTACTTCCGGAAAGCTTTTCAAAATAAACACAGACTAGAGTCAAATCGGAAGTATTTTCACAATAAAAGCTTGACAACAGAGATTGTGCGAAAACTTCTGTTTTTTCAGTATAAGTCAGCATTTTAAACTGATGGCATGTCTAGACTAAATTATGCCATAAAACATTGATTTAATGTACTAACAGTCCCTCCTTACACACATTAAAAGGTGTGTACAAAATACTGAAATCAATGAGTTCTTCATCTGAACTTTACATAGTACATAACTCATATAAAAAAACATACAGTCAAAATGGAATGGTTCTATAACCTCAACTTTATAAAAATACAAAAATACTTTGATGGTGCTCAAACACAAAAGCTTTCCCTTGTGCATAACTTCTAGTGTTAACATTCAATATCATTCTTAAAAATAGCAGCATGGCTTGGTATTGGAACATTTCTTTCTCCCTCCTTTCACAGAAACTGTTCACATACCACGCTCAGTGCTAAGGCACTTGTTTTTACAAAGTGTTATAGAAACAGAGTATTTCTGAATAGTGCAAAGTAATAAAAAACACAAAATGTACTATATTAGAATAGTATACAGGAATAAAGAATACAAATTAACTATCTTGGAATAGTGTAAAGTAATTTGAAATGGATTCACTCCATCTTAGCATTTTGGCTTGTTCGCTTTTCACATGATTTGGACAATCTCATCATCTACATCCATATCATTTTTTACATCCATCTCTGTTTCTGGGGGTAGGTTGTCTTATTCTGCTAGCATTTGTAACTGTTACCTCTTGAGAAATGTACCCTCCTTCCTATCATACCTTTTAAGGTATGAAGGTAATATGTTCTCTAGAAGAGGCCGTCGTGATCAATTGGTACGTTAGGACATGGAATGCAACTGCAACATCTAGCCCTCCCCTTAGTGTCCCTGTGCTATCCTTGTATTGACTACATAAAAACATCACTGGCTGTGCTAGTGCAGAGGTCCCAGTCCAATCCTGTGACAAGACTAAATACTAGGTTTTGATTCCTCGATATCACCAAACATCTACTCTGGCATTCCAGACAGTCATTTCTGGGAGAAGATTTTGGTCAGTTACAACAGTTGCAGAATTTCATCATTTGAAAGTTCCTACTTCAGTACCTTTGGTGGTCTATGCTAATGCAGTGATAAAGTCCCTGAAATGGTGTGAAAACCAGTGTAATATCACTAACTCATCATACTAATTTATCTTCAGTTCTGAAAGAACTGTGCTAAATCCCTTTAACAGTGTGTGTAACCTTTGGTGCCCGAGCATGTGGTAATTACTCCCTCCTTTCTCAAGGATCTTTAAAAACAGAAGTCATTTGGCTTGGTTTGTAGTTCAATTTAGGAATTTTTGCTTATGGCGGATATGTTTCTATTTTAAATAACATCTCTAAATGTCAGGTCATCTGGTTAAATGGATGACCTTTAAGAGGTGGTGGCACTTGTCTTTTAAAACTCATAATCTGGTGCCGTGCGCTCCCTGTGAAGCTGCAAGTAAGATTTAGAACATCTGCAGGGTGAGTTGAGCGACCCCTTCTCCCTGATGGATATTTGTTCTCAAAAATATGCATCATTACAATGAGTGATCCAAGGCCCCGCATGTATTACTCCCAATTATATTACTTTAAAAATGTGCAATCCCTCTTTGCCCGGTTTCTTTTTAAAACTCTATTCTTGGACGACAAACAAAATGTTACTTCCCCCTTAAACGTTCTCCTCTGGTAATAACTATGCTACAATGGTGAAATCAATACTCTAGATTGGAATACCATCTTTGGCTTGGTTGGAGTTCTACCTTTAACATTTTCCATACAAATACAGATGTGTCTGCTTTCATAGAGTGGTTACTAAAACTATCCCTTTAAACTGTAGATCTATATTGTAACAAATTAAATCTTCCCCAAATTCACACATGAATAAGAATCTCTAAAAGAATAATTTGTTTATATTATGAAAAGATTGAATATGTTTTACCCTCAGTGTGTTTTAGGATTATTCTCTCATTTTACTTTAATAGTTTCCTCTTTAATAAATGTGTTTATGTGTAAACTCACTACCGACCCCCTCACGTTCTGCTGGCCCCTGTCTTCTCCTCCTTCCTGTCTTCTCCTCTGTACTGTCTTCTCCTCCGTACTGTCTTCTCCTCCGTCCTGTCTTCTCCTCCGTCCTGTCTTCTTGAATCCTTCCGCTGCAACTCTCTTCAGTGGCCCAACTGCTTTGCCTGTACAGTCTCTTCGCTGTTGCATGGAGGGCGTATTCTGCTCTCATGTCTTGTGCAAAGTCTCGTAGCTCAGCTTGCAACTTTATGTCCTGTCTTGAGGGACCGATGAGACTATACCTCTTTCAGCATGGAGTTTTGGTCCTGGATTCCTCAGGTCGTTGTTGGTTCAGCTCTGGTTTTCTGTCTGTTTGATGGAGGAGGAGGAGGAGGAGGAGGAGTCTCCTGTGGTGATGTCATTTGTCTGCTGGAGATGGGGTCGTAGCGGTCTTTCAGGCAGAGAAAGGGAGAGAGAGAGAGAGATCTCGGGACGCATTATCTATAGCTTATTCTAACACACTGAGGCAAAAATAAATCCAGTCCTTTCCACTCTATTCTCTTAATCATACTATCTGTCTTAGATGTTAAACGCCCTCTAAACACAATCAATGTCTACTAATAATTGTACCATATCCCAAAACATTGCTTTCAGCCACTGTAACATGTTTACCCCAAATACTCTATTAGGAAACCATTTTCTTCTATAAACTGAACTTCTATACATTTTCTTCTACACGCTTCGAGCACCTCATATTTCACACACTATAAAAGAACGTCCCCATATTTCCTCCATCATTCTAAATCTCACTGTTATTTAGAACATATGTAACTTTTGTGACTGGACATATCTGTGCAATGTCGCCACAATCTGCTGGGGACTCTTGTTCATAGAGTTTGTGCGTACAAAGCTGTACTTGTGGGTTGGTAGCCTGTTTCTACTGTAGTAATTCTCAATAATTTTGCTCAGATAGGTCACCGATCGGTTGTTCATAACTTATCAGGGGGTGTTTCTGGTACAGACTAAAACATGGATCCCGTGTATTTGGTGATTCCCCTAATCTGTAAATCCCCATCACTTACATATCCCGACCACTTAAACCCCTCTCATAATTTGATCCAATAACTGCATATAGAGGGGGTGAATCCTCTTGATTATAACCTCCTCACCTGGCAACCTCGAAGGGACTAGTGTTTCTAACTCCTTCTCTTGTTGCTCAGGTTATCTTTTGGCTCTGGGGAGAAGTGAAAGTCTCTGAAACACAGCTGGAGTTTTGTTAGTGATGTGGGTATTCTCTCTGAGCGAACTAATGGATCCATGTCTTACTTGATATTGTACTCCCCTTCCAACCAGAAAGGTGCCAACTGTAATGAGCACAATCAACAAAGCTATTCTGACTCTTATCCCTAGTGGACCCCACAATTGCTTTGGCTTTGTTCTCGACTTAATCTCTATTTTCTCCATGGTTGTGTCAGTTACAGAATTCAAATTATGAGTACAAAAATAACTTATTCTAAATTGGACTATTTTTCAGGTGTAAAACAAAAAATAGGTTTTCACTTTAGTGTACTACCTTTACAAATCTAAAGACAATTCATCTATCGAGCTGTTTCTATCTTATTCTTATTTCTATTTATTGTTTTGTTCTAGCTCTGCCAAATCAGTCCTAACTTCCAATAACTTTCTGGAAGGTGCCAGTGAAGGGTGACAATGTGTGAGGTGGTGTCAATTTGCTCCTTTTATCTTTACCTTTAAACCGGAGTGCATGTGAAGTTCGTTACAACTTCTCACGGTTCCAACCACCTGGGTTCAATCTCACTGTCTTTTGTGAACTTTCACCCTCACCCAATCACCTGGCCGAACAGGAGTCTCTTTTGGTGTCTCGTCTGGTGTCTCTGTAGTTCTCTGAACCTGTGTAGACAAGACTTGGATAATATTACTCAGATCGAATTGACGTCATTACGTCATGACGTCATTGGTAGGAGACGGCCCCCGAACACATATGGTAACCCGAACACATATGGTACCCACACCGGAAGTAAGTATTCTCTCCGCTTCGCTTGACAAACCCCGTGATAGTCCTCAAGCTCTGTGATTGGAGAGTGTGCTCCGAGGGTTACGCTGAGCGTTGAACAGCACTTGAAATGGGATGGAACCACGGCAGACTGTCCAAAACTGGATTTGAACGGGTCCACCCCGTCCCCCCCTCCCCCACCCCGTCCCCAGAACTACACACGCTGTCTATTCTATGGCATGTCTCTACTGGGAGTTGTAGTTTTAAAAGACGTTTTCGTATTTCCCATAATAAGAAGTTGCCAGTATTAAACTGTGTACATCCCTGGAGGTTTAGGGGATAGGAAACACTCAAATTTAAAACATATAATGAATAAATGAGTGAAAATTGCTTGTGCCCATAATGGGCAGCATTAATATATACCCACATGACAGCTAAGGTCAGAAGAGCTTTATTTAACAGCTGGTCTTATGTCTGTGACCCCTCCTGTTGTTCATTGATAAGCCTGAAACATGCACTTCAAGGTTCAGAGGCAACTTTTGCAAATATGGCAGTAGCCATCGATCATCTTAAGATAAGATATACTTTATTGATCCCAAGTTGGAAACATTTGCGTTACATCAGCATGTGTAATAGTTGTACATATGCAGTGGTGTTTATTTGTAAATCATTTAGTATAATCACACAAATTCTGTGTTTTATATTTAATAATTCTGTGTTCTTTATTTATTGATTGTTCAATACCTGACAAGGCCGGAGATGAAAAACTTGGGTCGCAGGTTCCTCAACAGTGCATTACATCTATCAATATTTGTGTATACCTCCACCATTAAACTGTCATATTCTGCACATTTCTTATACTATCTACATACATCTTATAAGAGTATAATACATATGTATAATATCAGTTAAAATAAGTGCTTCAACATAGTTAACATTGCTGGAGGTATACACAAATGCAATGTTGAGGAACCTGCGACCCAAGTTTTTCATTCATTGCATAACTACACCGTTTGTGTATATGATATGTCAATAAACCTTAGACAATCTTGAAATATTGAAAGGGATGTGCAAAATAGTCATTATATACAGTCTTTAATTAACTATTAGTAGAGAATAACGAGTAATGAATATACTTTATAGGGATCCTATTAATATCAAATAATGAAATTCAATAACATGCTTTAACCACTAGGTGTCCCTTTATATAATCTGTGCACGTTTATGATGTAAAGTCAGCCGAATTAGTGTTGATACTGCAAGGAGACGTATTGTGTGAAAAGAAATGTAAGATGTTGTTTAACTGCTGATATATTTATGATCCATGTCACGTTTTCAGTGTTGGCGGCAGTTCCTCATGTTTGTCTAGAAGTCTTCTCATTAGGGCTCTATAAATAGAGAACTACGGCAGATATGTAATATTTAATGCAGCCGAACCGTGTATTACAATGCCGTTATGTGATGAGCTCCAAATAGAAAAGCAAGCACAATCGGAATAATGTATTATTTTATTTTTCAAAACTGTTTTCGGATTTCACATCAACAGGAGTCCGGTTAACTAAAATGTCTGCGGAACAATAGGCTACCCCAACCCATAGATCCGTTCGGTCTGTTTCCGGTATTTGTTTATGACGATGTGATGAGATGAGAGACTGGAATTGCACAGGGGAAAATAACGTAGGCTATCTATGCCACAATTGTAGATGCGGATTTTGTTAAACTAATACGTTTGCGCTGTGGACCAACACTATACATTGACGGGGTAGCAATAAAGATAACACCATTAAACATAACAGAAATAATATCGATAGCAGCGTCCCTAGCAACCACCTTGGTAACAATGAAAAAGTTGTATAGAGACACAATTTCCTGAAGTAATCTTCGTAATAACTAGCAAACTAAAGATCATGTACATCCACTGCACACATAATCTGAAATAATAACTCATATTTCTCGCATCAAATGACATCAAAACGCATTTTAATGGACAAACTAACTTTAAAATAGGCATTTTACACCGAGAATAAAACGAAGTTCGGCCATGTTTTTTTTTTCTGCAGGGAGAAATGTGAAGATCACGTGACATAGATGCCAGCCATTGGAATGAATGGTGAAAAAAAACGTAGGGATCTTACAATTTCAGAGGCGTTTTTGTAGAAATACTACGTCCTACGTTGTGGACCAACGTAGTTATTACACGTTTTTTTATGAGACTGGGTTGTGAATACACATACTATACAGAGATGCTGTATGAGAAACCAATGTGATTTTGCCACTCTACAACCAACCAAACAGAGTCTCCTTAATAGACCAATCTCCTATCGACCAATCTCCCTACTTAATGTGGATTACAAAATGTTATCCAAGGTCCTAGCTTCGCGCCTGGAGAAGGTTACCCCACAGATAATCTCACCTGACCAAACTGGCTTAATTTCAAACCGACACTAAAGCTCCAATCTTCAGAGGCTTTTCAATATTGTCTACTCATCTTCTTCTTGTTCCCCCGAAATGGTGATATCTCTGGATGCTGAAAAAGCGTTTGATCGAGTTGAATGGCAATATCAATTTTTTACTCAATTTGAGGATTCCTTCATTTCATGGATTAAACTCCTCTACTCTCAACCACTAGCCGCTGTAATCAACACAGTCTCACTCCCTGATAGTCTAATAGCGACGCTTGGTCAGGGTCCTTTGGGGTGCAGTTGTGACGCGCCGAGTCTCCTTCAGCTTCATACACGGACGCAAAGAGCTTTCAACTGATTGCAATGTATTCCCATCGGCTGCTGTATTGATGTCCTTGTTGTTCTGTCTATGTTTTTATGTTTCATGTGGAACTACTTGAGCAGGTCTCCCTTGAAAAAGAGATCAATGATCTCAATGGGATAATCTGTATAAATAAAGGCTTGAAATGAAATGAAAAATTTGACGCTCAGGGAAGCACCGCATCGGTCCATGTCGGCGGCAGTTAAAGGGAGGGAATCCTCATGACACGCATTTTTAAATAATTATCATCCGATAAAACAGACCAGTCTCTGCCAGTCTTCTTTTTTTAATTTGTTTATCCGATGACGTTATCAGTGATTTTAAGCTGATTAATTACCGAAATAACATCAACCCTGTGATTGACGAGTCACATGACTTATTTTACCGGACGTGACGTGAACTATGCGTTTGGTGTCGAGGACAAATTGACGTATGTGCTTTGTTCATGTTGTTTACTGTAGTTACTCTCACATTTATATTTAAATATGCCTCATTGTATCGCGAAACATTGCCACAATTCGGATAGGAACAATCCACGGAATGCTCGGTTCCATCTATTGCCAACGGGTAAGCGTAGGAAGTACGTTCGGAGGCAGTGGCTAGCGAAATGTGCTCGACCCACAGGCGCATGTATGCAGCGAACATTTCAAGTTTCCGGACGACTACTCTGAGAGTATGATGAAACATAAAATGGGATTTATTAATCAACCATTACTTAATGGGGATGCAGTGGCATTATTTTAAGGTGTCCGAAAAAGACAGTAAAATAGCGGAATGCAACGTGTGTGTGAAGCAGAAATCCTGCAGCTCCGCCCGCCGGACCGGTGAGCGGAGCGAAACACACACGAGTTAGACCTACACTTCGCTATTTTATCTACCTCTGGAACAAGCTAGTTATAAATATATTTATTATTCACTGTCGGGTCACTCATTACTGGATCAGTGAGCTGCGTGAGATACTGACAGGCTGTCAGGAGGAGAGGGAGAGAGAGGGGGATTCTCTGTGTAAACATATGCAATCCAAGTCGTCTGTGAACAGTTTATTTTCAAGCTCTTCAAGCTCATGACAACATATGTTCATAAGAGGATTGTCCATGGCTACACACCGATCGCAAGTACACCATTCATGTACAGGTCTCCCTACCCAAAATCAATTGCACGAGTAAAGGGATCGTCTCCAGCAAGATCACCGTGCTGTTCATCCTCATCGTCACTGTCCCTGGATTCCTGACGGTTCTGGCCACTTGGCCCGAACCTGTATGGCTGAATTCCCCCATCCAATCTCTCCACATTGCTCAAAACTTCTTCCTCGGCTGACGAGTCCGAACTCAAATACTCCGCCATGCTTTCGTCGAATGAGCTGTTCGTGTGTTTACAAAAGAGGCTTCTCAATTCTTAAATGTCCCCTCCTCGACTCCCCTCCTCGACTCCTATCCTCGAGACTTAGTCCCGCCCACAGGAGATGCGAGCAGAGGAGCCGAGGAGGGGAGCCGAGGAGAGAGGAGGGGAAGCAGCAGGCAGTTAGAGAAATGAGAACTCCTCTCCTCTGAGCGGTCATTTTAAAGAGACGTCCATTAATGATGACAGGAGGCACAGCAGCCCTCTGTCTGATGGACAGATGTGTTCATGACGACTTATATATTTACTTTAAATCATTCACAGTGCGGTATAATGAGACAATAACAGGCTACAGATACGGACACACACAAATATATTTATATAAATATATACCATTTAAAGTATGAGAGCACTCTCATAATAACGTAACACAATCAGAGACTGGATATATCCCCCCCCCACCCCCCATACTTGCCAACCCTCCCGATTTTCGCGGGAGACTCCCGATTTCATTGCCCTCTCCCGGTTTCCTCCCGTGGTCATATTTCTCCCGATTTCTGACAAAATCAGATTTACTCAGGACTGTTTCCACTCGGACTTTAATACAGCGACACCATTGTTTGGTTTCCATGGTAACACGTCTCTTTACTAGCGGGCGCAACTGAACGTCTCAGAGGGTGAGGAAGATTGTCACAGAAAACAGAACAAGAATCAACAATTCTACCCTCTGCTCACTCCTTTCCTGTCAAATACAGTTTCAGCCCACATATGCTCCATCAAGGATGGTGCTTCAGGCCGCAAGGCAGTGCACACTTACAACTACAATAAGCATGTTAATGTTATACAGCTCCGGCGATCCAAATGGAATGGGGAATTGAAATTACGGGCCAAAAGTTGTATTTACAAGTAGCCTATCAAAAGTAAGCAGAGGACACCAAACCAACTGAGACCCGTCTGTCCGCCGCATCTATGCACTGTACAACACACACACACACACACACACACACACACACACACACACACACACACACACACTGTAGCACACACACCTACGCACTGTACCACACACACCACACTGTACCACACACACACACACACACACACACACACACACCACTGTACCACACACACCTACAGCTCCTAAAGGATAATTAGGTTACAGCCGTTGTGTATTTTATTATGTGAAGCACTAAATGGTTTTAGAAAAATATAGACTCTTTGTTTGTAGTTATCTACTAAACTAAAGCAAATAAAGAGAGTAGGCCTGTTACACTGAGTGATATATTTTACACACTATTCTGATTTCTGCACGGACCTCACAGCTGTTCTCACTGGAAACATCACGTCGCGATGAAAGCAGTTTTTAAATAATATCCAGGAGATGCATGCAGAGCTGTCATTGGCTGAGATAAGTCCGGCCGTGCGTCACGCCTCCACCGTTCCCGGAAATGCATCCACGGAGGAGCCGTGGAGGAACCATCAGTGTATCCTCGGTTATAGCTCCTCCAGAGAGCCTCCTCGACGCTCGATCCTCGGTCCTCGGTGTGCATTTAGAGAAATGAGATGTCCTTCAAAATGGCGCGCTGAAATTCATTTCCGGGTCACTACCGGAGGACCGAGGATTCGAGGAGTCGAGGAGGGGAAATTTGAGTATTGGGAAGCCTCTCATGTGAACGCATAGATGACGTCACAACCAGGGGCGCTGCAGCACCCCCTAGCGGCAGGGAGGGGGAGCGGAGCACCCCTGCCTGCAAATGTATTTTATTTGTATTATATATATTTATTTCATTTCATTGTGCCTGAGATTATATTTTATATTATATATTATTATTCAAATGATAATTTTAAACTATATAATACATTATTTTGCTTCAGGGAAGACAAATAAGATAGTTTTTAGTCGGCTACTTTTAACGTGACACACAACAACACAAGTAACTGACATGGCGCAAAAACGGATATCGGAATTTTGGGACAGAGACCTTCGAGCGGTCATTTCAGAAAAGCTGGTTTACCCGGTGGAAATGGGTGCATTATGTCACGGAGAAAGACACCGTTCTATGCTTCACCTGCTGCAAAGCCATAGAGAAGGGCTTAAGACAGGGGTGCCCAACCTTTTTTGAACCGAGAGCTACTTTTAAAGTTGCCAGTCTGCCGAGATCTACCAGTCCAAACAGAGAGGCGTAGCCATTAGTGACAGCCTACTACCAGGTAAATACACACTTCTACTTGTATACAACTGGCCTTTGTACGATGAATACTTCATAAAATACTGCAGATCCTTTATCTTACCTCTTTCTAATCTACACACATACAAGTATTTAACTGAAGTCACACGACAGTGTTGTTGATACAGAGTTGGAGTTTATTCACACGTCACATACTACAGTGGGTAATGTTTTCAAGAACCATTGAACAGTGCTGCCACATATGACACAGGACAAAAAGAAAAGACTCTGAACTCTTTCTTTGCCATTATATAAAAATAGTGTTGCTACAAAAGTATAAATTAGGCTTACTAATAAGACAACTCAGATCTGAAGCTACACAGGAATCTGCTGCCAACGTGCAATAAAAAAGACAATATTAATAGAATCAAACCCTTTTTGTGTATAAAAAGAAATGCCTTTAAAATAGGATGCAAGCAACACTAGTTTCTTAACCTGAATTGATAGTGATTGTGTGTGTGGGTGTGTGTGTGTGTGTGTGGGGGGGGGGGTGTGTGTGGGTGTGTGTGGGTGTCTTAAATAAACTCACTAATTAATTAAACCAGTTCAATACGCATTATTCTTATCATTCTTTATGAGCGCAGTAACGGTGAGGTATTTAATTACTTATTTATTTAGTATTGCATAACTTAATAACAGAGCTGGTCAAACTAAAGTGGAGACATGGCAGAAATCCTACAATAAAGCGGGACATTGAACTGTTCTCCGTGAGAGGGCAATCAAGAAAAGAGAGTGAGCGGCCCGTTGAGGGAGTTCACGGAGCAGAGTAAAAGACACAGAAAGACAGAAGCACAATAACAAGTATATTTAGGTGTTTTTTTTGTAAATAACCGACGGTGTCAAGAGGAAGTAAAGTCCCCTGGTTTGTCCCTCTAACGCCAGGCGGGCATTTGGTGTGATCATCACCATAGCCATATGAAGCCGGACTCGGAGGGCTTTCCTTTGCTTCCAGCTGTCAGATTGTAAACAAAGTCACGTGACTGGGGGCAGGTGACAGCACTGACAAGTTGTGTTTTTATCGCAGTGAGACGCTACAATACTAATTGTGGGCTTATCGTGTTGATTCGGCCACAATAGAAAACTAAAAAAACTCTCGCTCTCTCCAGGGGGGCAGGTCAGACAAAAATGGCAACATTAGCCCGTACCTGTGCACGTCCCTGCATCGGACAGCACCTCAGCACCCCCACTCAAAATACCTTCCCGCGCCTCTGGTCACAACCTAGTTTTTCGGATCACGTGACTACTGAAAATGGCCAAAATGGCAGCTGCCTGACGGAATATACAGGTTTTGATAAAAAAGAGCTATAAAATCATTATTTACTGGGGAATATCGCTGATTTCCTCAGGGTATGGTTTAAACATAATGTTTCACTAAATGGGTCATTCCAGAATTGGAGGACATTTCATGTCCCCCATATAAAAAATCTAATACTCCATGCCCAAAATGCTAAAACATGCACTTGTTGTGTTAAACATACTTGTCTTGAGGCAAAATGTATATAAAGTTGTAGAAAAAGTGGTTTCAAAATATTATTTAAATTATCAAATAGCTCTGGAACATCCCCTAAAATGGCATTTTTCTCTTGTCCCCGCTTCTTGGTGACCAACTTGCATGTCAAATATAACATTTAAAATAGGGATTTTATTTACTTTTTTTTGTATTATTCTATTGATATATGTCTCTTGTAATGGTAAAATCAATTTGTTAAATTATAAACATATTTTAAATAACAGTAATTTTGCACAGAAGGTGTGTCCCTCAACATGCGTTCAACCCTGTTACCCAAACCTTTTTAGCTTGGCAGAGCAAGTGAAAAAACTGTAAGTCAAATGACACAGTGGAAGTGACATCAGCAAGCCATGTGCTAGTGCCATGGGTAGACCAAAACTAAGTCCTCTCTTTTATTTTTCATATTTTTACAATCTTTTCAGTCTTAAAAGAGTGTGGCACTCTGACCCACTCAACCCTGTTACTCATATTATCAGAATAAAGCATATTCATTTAAAAGTTATCTTTCTTGCATTAGATATCCAAGTTTGTCCTTGCCTTGAAAGTAGCATTACATGCTACATCTAGCAATAATTCCGGAGGTTAAAGCTCAAATTAGCATTGATTTTCAACCCTGTTACTTGCAACCCTGTTACTTTAATTAGAGTAGCAGGGGTAATTCTTCATTGGAAAATATACATTTGATGCCTAGCTGGGCAAATCACTTTTTTTGATGGTTTATTATCTGTTTTTCCTAAATACATAAAAAAAAATTATAAAATAAAAGGTTCATTTTTCAAAAGTGTTGGTGTCTAAATTGTCCTCCAATTCTGGAATGACCCAAATACTGACGTTTTTATTACATATCTAATGACTGGAGCCTTCCTTTAAAGGCAATGTGAGCGTCCATTCCCATTGGATAACGGAGGATTTTTCAACCGAAAGTAAGTATTCTCCTTACTGTCGATTGATTTTACAGTGATATCTGCACTACTCATCAACTTAAAAAAAACAGATTATCCTGTCCTTACAACATTGATTGGTTTAAATTGTGTACAATGCTTTTGTATTTTTCCCCTTCGATTCAGAGAAACAAATATTTTGTCAGAGTTTAGGATGGCTGAAGACACTACATGGAGCTCAAATGCTTTTTCTCTTGCGGGTTTATCACAAGGTGAGTTCCTTTTTTTATTTCCTGCTTTTTAAACACATGTGCTACAGTACAGGTTAGTTCTGAGTGTTAGCGAGGCTTGCTAATGTAAACAAAGACGAGATTACGTCCAAAAAACGTCAGGCATTGTTTCCGATAGCAACTTTCTGTGGGTCCGCTGCCGATATGACGTCAAATCGGCGGCAAATCTGTATCCGCTCATTGTACCCCCGTTTTTAAAAGATTTGGGTACGGAGGAAAAGAGAAAGGGTTTTATTTTCTGACGCTGCATGAGTTCCCCGACACACCGGGGACACATTTATGTATAAAAGACATCAAAAAGTGCATTTTGCATGATAGGTGCCCTTTAAATTATAAGCATGATAGCGTGACTGACTTTCTTTGAGACTGACCTATAAGCAGAGAAGTGCACTTCTTGTTGGCCGCAAACACACAGACAGACACACTTTAAAAGGCTTTGATTATGTGTTGGACTTCCCATCTTTGGCCAGAGCACTCCTGTATTACTAGTGTATCCTTTTTAATCTCCAGACATCTTTTTGTCTCTCTGTTCTTTATCTCCTTGCCCTAGAAAAGAGAATACATGTAAACAGTAGGTATACACATTACACAGTATGTCATCATGCAACATTTTGAACAATCAGTCACCATGAGCTAACCCACCCTATCATTTCAAAGGGTGGTACATA